>CATKHT010000073.1:0-11480 GCA_949752745.1 Protula sp. h YS-2021 | reverse complement strand
TGTTTATTTAACTTGCGTCGATGCGCGGTTCGAATTTTGGACCACTGCACATGTTTTTTTCTCAACTTGCGTTAGTGCGCGGTTCGCATTTTTGCGCCACTGCATATGTTTTTTTTCAACTTACGTAAATGCGCGGTTCGCATTTCAAACCAGTGTGCATGTTTATTTAACTTGCGATAATGTGCGGTTCGCATTTCGGGTCAGTGCGCATGTTTATTTAATTTGCGTTGATGCGTGGTGCTTATTTTGGACCAGTGCCCATGTTAAAAACTATAGGAGGAAGGGCATTTTAAAGATTTTTCTTCAAAAATTCCCAAAAAATACAAAAATTGTCCTATCCACTAAAAAAGCGCAAATCATATGCATGGCTCACCTAGGATGCCTCTTACCAAAAATAAATGAAATCGGATAAAAACTTTAGGAGGAACTGCATTTTGAAGTTTTTTTCTTCAAAAATTCCCCCAAAAATACAAAAATTGTCCGATCCACTAAAAAAGCGCAAATCATATGTACGACCCATCTAGAATGTCGCACACCAAAAATAAATGAAATCGGATAAAAACTGTAGGGGGAAATGCATTTTGAAGTTTTTTCTTCAAAAATTCCCCCAAAAATACAAAAATGGTCCGATCCACTAAAAAAGCATAAGCCGTATGTAAGACCTACCTAGAATGTCTCACACCAAAAATAAATGAAATCGGATAAAAACTTTAGGAGGAATTGCATTTTGAAGTTTTTTCTTCAAAAATTCTCCAAAAATACAAAAATTGTCAGACCGATTAAAAAACCAAGAATCGTATGCAGGATCTCTTAGGGGTGCTTCATACCAAAAATGATCGACATCGGATAAAAAATGTAGGTGGAGATACATTTTAAAATTTTTTCTTCAAAAATGCCCCAAAAATTCAAAAATTGTCCGATCGACCAAAAAAGCACAAGCAGTACGCAAGATTCCTTAGAGAAACCTCATACCGAAAATAAATGATATCGGTTCAAAAATGTAAGAGGAGGTGCATTTTGAATTTTATTTTAAAAATTTTTCTTCAAAAATTCACCAAAATTACAAAAATTGTCTGATCGATTACAAAAGCATAAGCCGCATGCACGACCCCTTAGGGGTGCCTCATACCAAAAATAAATGACATCGGATCAAAAAATGTAGGAGGAGATACATTTTAAATTTTTTTCTTTAAAAATTCACCAAAATTACAAAAATTGTCCGATCGATTACAAAAGCACAAGCCGTATGCACGACCCCTTAGGGATGCCCCATGCGAAAAATAAATGACATCGATTTAAAACTGTAGGAGGAGATGCATTTTGAAACAAAGTTTACTAAATAAACAACTAACTAACTAACTAACTAACGGACGCCAACCGCAAACCGATAGGAATACCCCAGCTTACGTATAACGTAAGCTGGGCTAAAAATATGAGTCCGGAATCACCACCATTACAGACGGTATCAAAGGCGTTGGTAAGACGTTGACCTGTGGTCGCCGCCAATCTCTGTCGGAGTCATAACCTCTAATCGACGTTGGATCGACCTTAGAATATTTTCGCGGGACATGTGCAGAACCCCTATACAATTACCTGGATGGTTTAAGTAGCTGGGGGTTTAAAAAGGCTTTATTTTATAGGGGAGCTCGAATATGTTTTGAATGCCCCCCTCTCTCCCCCTCACCCTTCCTCCCTCCCCTCCACCAACAACATTTAACACTATCAGTGCGTCGATTTGGTTTTGAGCTTTAGCAAATCTTTACGGGCTCGTAATGACTCATACTCATAATGTACTCCTATAATGTATCGCATTCTCGGAACAGGACGCCGGTTTTCAAGGCGAATAGTTTTCTCCACTGAACACCCCGTCCCCCTGCCCCCTCCTACCCCTCCTCCCCTCCTACCCCTCACCCCCGTGTCTTTTAGAATGTGTAGCGTGTTCGGCTCTGGTGAAGCCCAAGCACATATATAGCGATAAAAGAAAGCATTAGATTGGCTAAAAGGATTCCTTTGTAACGACCAACTATACCAATAAACGCAATTCAGTAGGATTTTGAGTGAAGCATATCCACGATAGACTGAAGTGAAACCCCAACGAATCGAATTTGCTGACATTGTTGGTCTAAGATATGACATCGACCGTGACGACGGCGATGGCGACGACGATGGCAACGATGATGACGTCGATACCGTGCACATACCTGTAAAACCTCCCGGCCGCTCTCTTCAGGTGTCAAGGCCACGGCTTTCGCCACGCAGAGTTCTGATTGGCTGATTTCCTCCAGTAAAGCGTCATAGCGCGTCATACTGACGTCATCAGTCGTGTAAACAACACTGAAGAAGCGCCACCTCATTTCTTTGACCAGCCGTATTATAATCTTCAAAACAAAATAATTTCTTCACAATCTCAATGCGAAAAATGTATAGCTTCACATTTTTCCAAAAGTAGAACAGGAATAGATCTCAATACCTATGTCACAGTCAATAGATAATATAAACAAAGGGGGGGTAAAATGAGAGAGAGAGAGAGAGAGAGAGAGAAAGAGAAAGAGAGAGAGAGAGAGAGAGAGAGAGAGAGAGAGAGAGAGAGAGAGAGAGAGAGAGGGGGGAGTGAGAGATAGACAGACAGACAGACAGACAGAGAAAGAGAGAGAGACAGGCATAGAGACAGACAGATAGACAGACACAGAGAGAGAGAGAGAGAGAGAGAGAGAGAGAGAGAGAGAGAGAGAGAGAGAGAGAGAGAGAGAGAGAGAGAGAGAGAGAGAGACAGACAGACAGACAGACAGACAGACAGACAGACAGAGAAAGAGAGAGAATCTTTAATTAATTGCTTTACAATTTCACCAGCACGTATTAGGTATTACATAATCATGAACATAAAAGATACTTCTAAAACTGACACATGCAGATATGTATCTGAAATAGAATCTCAGTCCCCGTACATTAAGCGACAATAAATGTCGTAAAAAAGGAATAATATAAATAAATAAACAAAGAAATTGTACAAAGCATATCAATTATAAGTGTCTGAAAACAGTTTTTCCTTTTATTTATTTATTTTTTTTGTTGCTGTTATAGATTTTAACCATATAGCGTGAGATATACATTCTCTAAAAGATAAAGAGACACCACAGCGACAAAAATAAATAAATAAATAAATAAATAAAAAACAGCTGCTGTCATTAAAGAGGTATCCAATGATCTACTTTAATTCATTGGCATATCAAGATTTTAGTTTTAATGTTTATTTGGTAAATGGCCGTCAACAACGGCACTGGGTGGAACGAAATATAACAGTATTGTTTGAAAATAATTTGTAAAAAAAATAGCCTAAAAAATTATATTTCATTTTCAAGAAGTGAGGAACATAAGGGAAAGAGTCGGGTTGGAGGTGGGGGTGGGGGAGAAGGTGCTGGAAGGGTGAGAGGGGATTTATAGAGTAGGGTGGGGGAGGAGGAGCAGGAAGGGAGAGAGTCTAGGGGTTGGGAGAGGAGCGGGGAGGGCGGAAGGGGGTGGGGTCTGGAGAAAGTCAGGGGATTGGAAGGAGGAAGGAGGTGGGGGCTGCGGAGAGGGATGGTGTGGGAGGGACAAAGGAAGTGGGGGTTGAGGAGCGGGAGGGAGGGAGGGGCTGGGAGGCCATTCAGAAGCGGCAATATGGTGTACTGTATCTAACCCATTGGGCTTCGTTCAATGTAAAATTTTCGAATCACCGCCTTACCTGAAGTAACTGAAGGTCAGACGGTGACGTCCGCATGAGCGTCACTGTGACGTTATTGTGTGTCGCGGGAGACGCGGAGAGACTGATTTGAGGAACGCGCGCTCTGCTTAGCGCGGGAGACACGGTCTGGGTCAGCTCGCGCGACGATTCCTCAATCACTCCTGGAATATACATGTATATATGCATATATAATATATAAATACACACACCCACACACACACACACACACAGATATGATTTTATTTATTGAAGTACAATTCAGTAGACATGTTCCTAGATTTGAGCTAGATTTTAACCAATCAAACCGTCAGATTTCAACCAATAAAAACTTGAGATCAAAACGAGACAGCTGCATATTTTCATACCGAGGAATATGTTAGAGTTGTTGACGCTGCACTCCTGCTCTACAGCTGCCAGCTGCGGCACCAGCTGCAGGGCGTTACGGGTGGCGATTTCGTCACTGCCGCAACTGTCCAGAAGCACCATTCCTAAAATAGCAACAACCCCCGAGGGTGGAAGGATTGCCATTTCGTCACAGATATACTACCATGCTCGTCAAAAAAGGGGAAAAAACGTGGAGAAATTTGGTGGGGGGGGATGGTTGGTTAATTCTGTGGCCAGACGAATTCGAATCTTGGTCTATTGGTCTATTTTCGAAATGACCTATCATAGGTTTCCATTTCTGATGAGTGAAAACATGAGGTTGTTATTTAGTTGTGATCCTGCATCTGCACCAAGACTGTCCGAAGTCTTTCCCACGTTGTATCCACAAAACGTTGATTAGAAAGTAAGCTTTTGATTGTGACCAAAGCGCCTATTTTTTAACATTAATATGATTGTCCATTTTCAAACGTCTATTCAACGTCGATGTCGATTAGACGTAGGAAAGAGTGAGAGTTTGGCTGCTACAAAGTTATTTATCCAACGTTTCTTCAACGTTGACTCAAAGACGTTAAGTAGACGCTCGAAAAGATGCATTTTTTTTTTGCTTTGACTAAAATATAACGTTTTTGCATTGATTAAAATATAACGTTGAATAGAAATGTTGTTTGGTCTCGACCAATCAGAGCCAACGTTACAAACAGATTCAATGTTGATTTTACCTGTAGCTTTTGTCTGAGAAGTTTTTATTGTTTTTCCTACCTCCCTGCCCCACCTCCATCCCCACCCCCACCCCCGCCCCACCCTCCCTCCACTGTCTGACCCTGGGTATGACAATTAAACAACCTAATATAATCAAGATCCAATTCTCAATTTTTTAAACAGTTTTGTGTCATTGGGAGTCAGCCGTGTTACGTGTCCCCTCCCCCCTGATATGAACGGCGAGAAAAAGATGACATGCAAAGTATTTGAGCATGTGACACCTCTACCCCACCCCCAACCCCACACCCATTTAACAGGACCTAAAACATCTGCAAAAAGCCCTCAGAGAGATTATTCAAATAAAATGTGATCTCTTTCACACGCGTGTTTTTTTTTTCAGTTTCACGCACATTCAAACGGCACAGCTGTACCAAAACAACACCCTGTTTCAATGTCAGATGTTTTTTTCTCTCCTTTTTTCTCTCATTGGGTTTTACTTCTCTCCCTGTCAAGGAATCAGTTCAAATCTGGCGCTTCATCGCTGACATGACACTTTTTAATTAAATTAAAATAGGGCTGAATTTAAATAGATTAAATTTGAATTATAAAAATCAAAAGTCAATTTATGCGGCTTTATTTAGTTATTTTTAAATTTTCGCACATTGTTTTTTTTTTACTTTTACTTTTTTTTCTTTTTACAGCGAGAACTTTTGCGGATTACCTAATTTGACTCCGGGGACGTAGGATTGTGTAATAGCCTGGCCGTTGACAACTCCGGAATCCTGATTGATTCGATCCAGAGCCCACCGCATAGCCTCGATATATTCTGAAAATATAACGATGCGCCACAGCCGAATTATGGTGTGTGGAATTTAGAAGTTGGCCCTTACTTTGTATACCATTCTCTGGACATCAAACTGTTTGCTCCATGTCGGAGGGAGGGGGAGGGGGAGAGGAGGGTGACTCACGTAGAAGGTGGTTCTGAGGATATTGTACAGACAGAAGACGTAAGAATGGGATGGCCTTGATATTATTTCACTTATCTCCATATCAAACTGTTTACTCCTTGGAGGACGTGGTGAGGGGGTGTGACTCACGTAGGAGCTGCTTATTAAGATATTGTACGGACAGGGAACGGGCGCGGGGGATGGACTTGATATTATATATCTTTAGACCCAAGATAATAGCTTCAGTAAATGGTTCATTGGACAGCTATATACTAAAGGAGAATATCATGATTCTAAAGTATAAGATCGATGTTCCAAATCCCCCATCACCCTTCTCCCCACCCATCCGCCCCCCCCCCCCCCGCCCATCCACATTGTGCAAAAAAGACTCGATGGAGGAAATACCAGCAATATTCGAGGAGGGGCAAACACCTCCCCATAATCCCAAAAATGCCCTTTAGAAAACCAGTTAACGCTTGATAAAACTATCTGAATATCAGAACAAATTAGGGCTTTTGGGGAATTCGGTATTTCTGAATAATAACGCACCAATTGAAGTCGCGATATCACCACAACCAAAAGCGCCATCTAGTGGCTGCCTGACGGAGACGAGCCCGCCAATCACAGCGTCGGCGTCCGCATTCAAAACGAGGCGACTGCTGCTGACGTCACACGTTTGTGTCGCCAATGTTGCCATGGAGACGGCGCATAGATATGGTGTTAGCAACAACACAACAAGTCTGTCAGTTGCCATGGTTGCACATTACCCCCTCAAAAAAAAACTGTTCTGTAACAGAAAAGAGAGCTTATCTCAGTAAATATATAAAATGTAGAAAACTGAGTTCAAAGCTCAAATTTCACAATTCAAGACATATTACAGAAGGAATGGTCTGAGAGAGGTCACTTCAAATACGAAATGTCTTTGTTACTGAAAGTATTCACAAATAAGGCATAGAATAGTTATTTTTGTGAACGATTGTTCCAAAGCAGAAAAATTAATAATAATACTAATAAAAATAATAAATAAATAAAAAGAGCTTCATGGTGAGAGTTACTTGTCCTAAGTAGCCTTTTCCGTTATGCCACAGAAATGTGAAAACTCGTTCCAAATGAGAATTGAACACATCCTTCCATTGACAAATAAATCTATTGAATTAGACCCTTCTTATGTCATCTTTTTTCATGATCATTTCAAGACGTTTAAAAAGTTCTACGGATGCAAAGATTTTCAGGTCATTTTTCTCTTCTTTTTTTTTATTATTATTTTTGTGACACTTGCATTTCAAAGAACCCTTTCATAAACAAGTGACTTTCCCCATCACGTCTAGGCTCTTATTTCAAAATACCAGTGAGGCAAAAAAAAAAATACTTGTGAAAAAATGAATAGTAAAAAAAAAGAATACCAGAATATTGACCTTTATTTCCCTATGAGGGCGTTATTTTTTTTAACCCTTTATGTAAACACACTCTTGTTTTGAATATCAACGTTCAAGCACGATACGTTTGTACTGAATGACACTGTTTTTGCTTGTCTTCGGGGTTCGAATGGAAATTGAAATTCCGATAGTGTTAAAGAGGGATGCATGTGTTTCGTGCCTGCTTTCCCCGTGCCTGCTTTCCCTCTGCCTGTTTTCCCCGTGCCTGTTTTCCCCGTGCCTGTTTTCCCTGTGCCTGTTTTCCCCGTGCCTGCTTGAAGTGATACCTCTGTTTTCAGTGAAATAAAATACCCGAGATTTCCAAAGGCCGAATTGTTGACAAATTGATATTGCAAAAACCTGTTTATGAAGTGGATTTAAAGATGAAAATACAAAAGTGCAAAGGGTGTGTTTGTGTTGTTTTAATTTCTTCTCACGCGTTCTTCTCAATATAATCTGAATAAAATATATTTGACAATAAAATTTCTGATAACTTGTTATTGCTCTGTACAAGAACAGTTGATAGAGAACCAGTTACGCAACATTCACCGCTATACGCTACCCCCACCCCAACGTCGCCCCTACCCCCACCTTCGCCACCAACCGGTAAACATTGCGACGTTTCCTCAGCGTTGGATAGACATCGCAGCCGACGACGGATTAACCTTGTGGATTTTGTTGCTTATCGAAGTCCGAAATTGGATAGACGTCGATTATCAGGCCTTCATTCAACTTTGCGAATAGGGTGAAATGGAAGCCGAAACAATGTCTATCTACCACGTTGTGTATACGTCGGGAAAGTGATGTCGGATAGATTTCGGGGAGACATTAATCTTGAATCGCCATTTTGATAGTTACAATCATAGTGTGGTCACCCCATCCCCCCCACCCTTGGGCCATCCGGTCACGCACGAGATATATGAAGTCGATTTCCATTAACATTCTCAAAAGCAGATAGAAATTACATATTTTATGTCCTGGTTTTGGTCTATTTTCAAAATGTCATGGCTACTATTTCTCGAGAGCGATAACACAGTGAGATTTTCTGTACAACGCCAAATTTTCGACTTCAATACCCAACGTCGATTTTCCAACATCTATTCAAATTTGCACCAAAGACGTTCATTAGACGTCAGAGAAATTGGCGTTTTGGTTGCGTCCAAAAGAAACGTCTCAACAACGTTGCTTACGCACCGACGTCTACTTAAAACTGTATCAACGACGTTGGAAAACCTTGTCCTGTGTTCTCGACCAATCACAGCCAAAGTACAACCACAACTCATGTTGCAGTTTGGTTGGGTCAACGTCGCAAACTCAAATCGACGTTGGGTCGACGTCAGACTGTTTTCTACGTGGGGGGAGATGTGAAACTCCATTCTTTGTTACATTTGAACATGGAGTTCAAAAACTGTTTATTTCATTTACTTATTTATTGATCATTGATAGCCACTTCCGGTTGACTAATGTGACGAACCCGAGACTGATCACTCCGCCACCTAACACTGTTATTTTACGCACTTTTTTGGGACAAAGATTCACTTGTGAAACCATTAAACTACAACACAAAAATAACAAGAATAGAATTAGGGGAAACAATGTGCACTTTTATTGCGGCTTTATTCTGTGATTAATTCAAATACCAATGTCAAAATAATGATCTTTGTGCTAGAATACAACTATTTTGTTGGAAATGCCTCAATTTTCCAATAAACATTAAAGGTGACCTGATATCTTGTAGATAATTACCCACTACCCCCAACCCTCCCCCCCCCTCGGCTGTTTTACCCTCTCCCCTCTCCCCTCACCCCCCCTCCCCCAAGCGCCGCGCCTTCCCGTGAATGCCACAGAGGCGGGTGACTATGTGCGTGTGTGACAAGGCATGAATGTCACTTGACGGATTATCATTATCATTACATGCTCATTGACAGATCGCATGGGACTGGGGGTGGGGGGGATGGTAGGGTTTACCTCCTCCCCTCTTCAGCCCACACACCCATCCTACACACCCCATCCCCCCACAAACGCCCACCAACCACCACCCTAAACTTTAAAATAACGAAAAAAAATATCGCAATTTTACATTTTAGATGTGAGCCCACAGCCTCTGCTCCCGGTCCCCCCAATCGGCACCCCCCTGCCCCCCACCCCAGCCTTATTTCCCCTAACCGGTACCCTCTGCACCCACTCTCTGCCCCCACCCCCCTCCACCACCCCCCCCCCCCCCCCACCACAACCTAAACAGCCTGGAACCGTTCATGGCATTTCCGCTGCGAGGTGCGTGAAAAATGCATGGCATATTTTTACCATAATGAGCCAAAATATTTCAGGGGTTTGTTATCCCTCAAGGTCAGGCCCAAAGCTTAGATATTTAAAAAAAATGCACACTTGTCAAATTAGTTAGGAATCACGGTGATGATAAGCTTGGTCATGAAATAAAGACTTGGAAAATAAGCGGTGCGAAGCGACGTAATTAGGTTATTTTTATCGCGAAAGGGAGCGAGATCACTTTAAGTGGTCCCCAAGGGCATGCATGACGGTGGGAGCTGGGGGAGGGGGGAGGGGTGGGGGTGGGAAATTATGTCCATTTATTTTTGTTTTCTGCGTGGCTTAAAAGACGCAACAGAAGACAGGCAGAGTGAAGGACAGACACACTAACAGAGACTACAACGAAACTGACACACAGCCAGCCAGCCAGACAGACAGACAGCTCAACTGACAGAGAATATGACACAACACAAACAATACCTCAACCATTCAATTCTCCAGCCAACACTTAAATTTAACTAGAAAAAAAACATTCAATTAAGCACCGCCGTCAACTTCTCTAATTATAGCACGGCTTTAAATTACATCGGCATAAAATGCTTTAAATTACTCGCAAATAAAACCAAATAAAAGAAACTAAATAACAACTACAATTTTTTGCCCGAGCCTTTATTGCACAAAGCTTGGTAGAGTACAGTTTTTCAATTATTTATTTGTCATTTATCTGTGTGAAAATGCAACCAATTTAAATGCAAATTTAACAATGGAGTCATTTCGTTCTCTAATGTTTCCACGTATCGCGTTTCACAAACATGAAACTTTACACTGGGAATTCATTTATCTTTATAAAATTTTACATGTTTCATAAATAAAATTTACGAACAGCTTCATCAAGTTTGTTTAAATTCTTCTTTTTTTCGTTTGCTATTTTGTAAATAACAAGGAGAGGTTAACCATATGATTTACGAGAACAGTATCGGACGGGTTTGACCTGCGTGCATCGGAATATTGGTTATAGAACTTTGTTATAGAACTTACGGGCTGTTTGTAGTAAAAATGTATTTAAAATAAATTTGTGAAGTTCGGTGAAAACATCTGACGAAAACATTCTGGTCAAATGCCGTTTATTCACTCATTAAAATCATTCAAACAAATCAATCAAGCACTCAGTTAATCAACAAGTAAGTCAATCACTCCATCAAACTGATCAGTCAAATGAAATAAGTCGATCAGCTGATCAATAAAATAACCAGTCAGCTAATCAATCAACCATTCAATCAATTAGACAATCGTATTATTACCTTTTCCTAACCACCGAGCTACTTATGATGGATGTAATAAAAATAAAAATAAAAATACCGGTGACTGATGCCATTAAATTTTTTTTTCGAATAATGGCTTTAAATCTTTTTTTTTAAAGTTTTATATCGTACATAACAGACAAAATTGCTGTGCAATAATATGTTTTTATTATAATTATTTAAATTATTTAATAATGATAAATACATTAATTTTAAAGGAAAGAATTTTCGACAATTTAATCTCATATCGTCAAGGTCACAATTTTTAAAGATGAGCTGTGCGGAGATCATTCTAATGTGCAGAAACACCGAGTGAATGGATTTAAAAAGTAGTTCCTGCATTGCAACAAGAGCACTGTTTTCGCATGTCAGCGGAATTAACTTGTCTAACACCGTTGTTATAACATAGCTGGCCTCTGATGAGATCCTCTGTTATGTATAAACACAGAGCGGATGGATATTTTTATCCATCTAGCCGTACTGTGCATCCCTCAGTGTTGAATATTCTCTCACATTGGTAAAAAGGTCAATATGAGTGTCCAAGTCATTAAAATCCATATTTTAAGGAAAGTGATTCCTCTCCTTTATGAGTACTATTTTGCGCGGAATCCCAGTGGGTCTGCGGAGTAAAAGGGATTACACACAATAGATCGAACCGCCGTAGAGGTCGGCTGTTGGACAACAACGGTCTAACACAGACTGAATCGTCGTAGAGGTTATACGACATTGCTGCTGTCTTGAGAGGGGG
>CATKHT010000072.1:0-20617 GCA_949752745.1 Protula sp. h YS-2021 | reverse complement strand
ATGCGACTTTGCAGCTAATTGTAAGATTTCGAACAAATGTTGCATTTATACATCCTTTCGGTTCAACCTACACTATTCAAATGATGAGAAAGTCTTTCAACATAGCTTTATATACAACTTGTTGAACATGTTGAACAACTTGTTGAACATGTTGAACATGTTGAACAAGTTGAACATGTTGAACATGTTGAACATGTTGAACATGTTGAACAAGTTGAACATGTTGAACATGTTGAACATTTGATATGTAGTTCAAATTAAATTGTCTTCATATGTAGACTATGAAATTAACATTATCTATGTTCATGTGAAGTCAGTTGTTATAAAATTTTAAGTTAAGTTCTTCTGCACATGTACTAACATAATATGTATTTGAAATAGTTTTGTTTTTATCATAATTGTACATAGTTGTAATGTTCAATAAAAACACATATGATGCTTTTCAACTTTTTATTTTTCTCATACAATACTTGGATATAATACATAATAAAACAATACTTGGATATAATACATAATAAAACAATACTTGGATATAATACATAATAAAACAATACTTGGATATAATACATAATAAAACAATACTTGAATATATTACATAATAATACAATTCTTTAATATAATACATAATAATACAAAATTAACTATAATACCCAATATATGATATATGGTTTAAGGGTCAATTAAAACCATGTCAGGAACCTTACGACTTTATATGTTGCAAAGCAAGACATATATTACACAGCGCTTAAGTTAATAAAATGTTACAACATTTATAAAGTCTTTATTATAAAGTTTAGTCAAATAAGTCTATTTTTCTGCATCTGTTTCACTCTGTTCACTGTCCATGCCACTTTCTTCGTCACTGCTACCATCCTCCTCCTCCTCCATATCTAGTAGCTCTTCAAAGAATGCGTTGTTTTTCCTTATAGCCGCCTTTAATGCCTTTGAATACTTATAATGTTTTTCATCAACAAAGTAATTAAAGTCCTCTAAAATCTTTTGATAATGTTTGCTTTGTTGTAGACGCTGGGTATAGGTGAACAGTCTCATAAACAGTTGTTTTAGTCCATGCTTATAAATGGGTCGAAGGTCATAACTTGCTATTTCACGCGCATCTTCAAGTCCTTGTTCTTCATATTCTGAAACCTTTTCTTGAAATATGTTATCATAGTCATCGTAGACGTCTTGAACCATATCATGCCAAACAGAGTCTATTTCTGACTCACTTTCAGAGTCTGTTTCTGACTCACTTTCAGAACTCCTGTCATCAGCATCCTCACCACACTGCTCCATATGTTTGAGCAAAGCTTCTTCGCTGTTGTACAATGCACCACATTCTGCACAAGCATGTGCATTCTTTTCAGCTATGTTGACGCTTTGACTTTCCATAGAAGACTCATCTAAAGTTTCCGTGAAAGGTAGTTTTACAGGGTTTTCCATATCCGATTCTTCATCCACTTCTGAAGCGTGAGCAACCTTTAAGTGTCTTTTAAGACTTTGCAGCCAATTGTAAGATTTCGAACAAATGTTGCATTTATACATCCTTTCGGTTCAACCTACACTATTCAAATGATGAGAAAGTCTTTAAACATAGCTTTATGTACAACTTGTTCAACATGTTCAACAACATGTTGAACAACAACATGTTGAACAAGTTGAACATGTTGAACATGTTGAACAAGTTGAACATGTTGAACATGTTGAACAAGTTGAACATGTTGAACATGTTGAACATGTTGAACAAGTTGAACATGTTGAACATGTTGAACAAGTTGAACATGTTGAACATGTTGAACATGTTGAACAAGTTGAACATGTTGAACATGTTGAACCTGTTGAACATGTTGAACAATTTGTTGAACAATACCACGACGTAATATCTTTCAAAAATTATTCGAACACGTGTTTTGAATGGGCTTGCCATTCGAACACGTCTTTAAAATGGGCTTGCCATTCGAACACGTCTTTAAAATGGGCTTGCCATTCGAACACGTCTTTTGAATGGGCGCAGTTTTCCTACATAACTATCCACATTTTTACTTTTCATTTTCCAACAATCAACCGATCAACCAAGTGGTAGAATCGTCTGAAACGTGTAAAAAACTAAATTTGTTAAAGTTGGTTTAGAACCCTGATTTTTACCTTACTACACCATGGTAAAATGTTCAAACTTATTTTATACATCATATGTTGTCAAAAAACAAAATTTGTTAAAGTTGGTCTAGAACCCTTATTTTTACCCTACTACACCATGGTAAAATGTTTAAACTTATTTTATACATCATATGTTGTCAAAAAACAAAATTTGTTAAAATTGGTCTAGAACCACCATTTTTACCCTACTACACCATGGTTAAATGTTCAAACTTATTTTATACATCATATTTTGTCAAAAAACAAAATTTGTTAAAATTGGTCTAGAACCACCATTTTTCCACTACTATGACTTTAGAATATTCAAATAAGTAGCGTGCTAAAATGTTCAAACTTATGTTATATATCATATGGTGTTAAAAACTAAATTTGCTAAAGTTGGTCTAGAACCACCATTTTTCTACTACTATGACTTTAGAACATTCAAATAAGTAGAATGCTAAAATGTTCAAACTTATTTTATATATTATATGTTATCAAAAAACTACATTTGTTAAATGTGTTTTAGAAGTGTCATTTTCCAACTACTATAACTTAAAACATAACATTGGACTTAACGTAGGGAAAATCCCACGCTCTGGAACGAGTGCACTCTGATTTTTATTGATCGTTCCCACGGTCTAGGCCTTTGATGTTTTCAAATTTATCGATCGTTCCCACGGTCTGAACGAGTGCACTCTGAAATTATCGATCGGTTTTCCCTCACACTCTGTACGAGTGCACTCTGAAATTATCGATCGGTTTTCCCCCACACTCTGTACGAGCGCACTCTGAAATTATCGATCGGTTTTCCACCACACTCTGTACGAGTGCACTCTAAAATTTCTCAGTCGGTTTCCCCACACTCTGTACACATGTACTTATTCCTATGCTGTGTGGTTAGAACCATTGAAATATGACTAATTAAATATTATCATAATAATAGTGAAAATAGACATAGAAATATAGCCATTATGTTAAAAAAAAAAAAAAAAAAAAAAAAAAAAAAAACAGTCACAGTCACATAATGTCACAGAGTCACATGATGTCACAGTCACATGTTGTCACATAATGTCACAGAGTCATAAAAGTGAACAAAAAACCAAAAAAAAGTTTGCCCCGATGTGGTATCGATCCCGGGACTCTCAGGTTGCTAGCCGTTTGCTCTGCCAAGTGAGCTATCGCGGCTTGACTATTAAACGATCTGATAATGACATACATACTTGAAACTAATTATGTTCACATAGCAATTACATAGTCATATAGCTATATGACTATGTCCGATACATGCCATGTCTTGGTCCGGGGGGGGGGTCCGATACATGTCATGTCTTGGTCCTGGGGGGGGGGGGTCCGATACATGTCATGTCTTGGTCCTGGGGGGGGGTCCGATTCATGTCATGTCTTGGTCCTGGGGGGGGTCCGATTCATGTCATGTCTTGGTCCTGGGGGGGGGGGTCAATTCATGTCATGTCCTGGTCCTGGGGGGGGGGGTCCGATTCATGTCATGTCTTGATCCTGGGGGGGGGGGGGGGTCTTCTAAGATTGAGGACCCATGATATGAAAGTGATGCCCGAGGGCGGGTTCGATCCACCGACCTTCAGATCATGGGTCCGCTTACGGGTCCTCTGCTCTACCAACTGAGCCATTCAGGCCAGAAGGTTAATCAGCAGGAAAATTTTCCTCATATACATGATTGACAGGTCGTGTGACACATGATTGACAGGTCATGTGACACATGATTGACAGGTCACGTGACGAATGACGTCATGATGACGTCATTGACACGGGCGCGCGCTTTAATATCTGTTCCAGAACATCCTATGACGTCATTATGACTCACTGTGCTTGAACTCTCATGAGAGTTCTAGCACACCTCCTGACGTCATGATGACGTCACTTCCTGTGCTTGAACTCTCGTTTCTTCCCTACTCCTCCGCGTCATCCCACTCAGGATTAGCAGGGATTACGCGAATTACAATTTGTAATGCTACAGAGCAGTGTTGAAATTACACCAAAATAGGATTAATCTTGAATCTAATCGCCTTAAAAGTGGTCTCTACATTTTGAGCAGCACTGAAACGGAGCACCTTGTTCATTGGAATCAGATTACATACATTGCACAATTATCATACGACACAATGGAATTAATCTTACCTCATAAATTTAAAAGATAAAACAACAGATGTGAATTTATAAAAATATGTCTCAAATTATTCTTTAAAAAAATGGCGTGTGTAATGTGAAAGTTGTATACATGCAACCAGTTCGTGGCACACTGTTTACTCAAGGCATTAACAACCCCGCAAATGCTTACCCAATTTACCCGTGCCAAAAGTTCTCACCCCTCGATCAGGAATTACGTCACGGTATAGTACTTATATAATGGAGGTGAGCACTTTTCGCCCAGGGAACTATCTGCCCGGAGCACCGGTGTGGCATCAAATTTTCACCCCCCTAGAAACCTCACCCCCGGTGAAGATTTGATATCAAATCTTCACCGGGGGGTGCATATTTGATAGAAATTTGGTCATCAAATATTCACCTCCCTGATCAAATTTTCACTCCCCCGGTGAACATTTGATATCAAATCTTCACCCCCCCCCCAAGAAAGTCAATTGATTTATAATTAATAACACATTGAATTGATCCCTTTTCAATTTTTATCCCCCGCCGCCCTAGCCGGGAGCGGGGGATATAGAAAAGTCTCGTGTCCGTCTGTCCGTCCACAATTGTCTTTGTTCAGGCTGTATCTATGTTATATAACGTGTAGTTGTGCAACGTCAGGTTATTTTTCAACTTACTCAAAAAATGTAATTTTGGCGATTTTTCATAATTTAGACTTTGTGGTTTTATATAATGTGTTATATCAAATATATTTCTGTTTTAAAGTGAATGAAAGGCTAATTGCTTCTCTGAAGATTACTGCCGAAAAGTCCTTTTTATCTGGAAATTGCAATCTAGTTCTTTATACAAAATACCTCGGATCAGTGTTAAAGACATGCTCCTCACGGAGACTACATACATACGTTGGACATTAGCAAATTGCAATTTAATAAAGTTTTAGCTGATTGTAATTTACCAGAGTACACGGTGAAAAATATCATTGGCTAAAGCTTCTGGAGAAGGCAATTGTAGCACCGACTGGTTGGAAGAAACTTCCGGAGTGTGCTACTTCCAAGCTTATTGGTTCAACAGAACGTCCGAAACAGGTCGTCTTTATGAATTTCAATTATTTTTTTTGGCTATAGCTTGAACTTTATACCTAATCATGGATACTGAAGAGATACAAACAACAACAAACCACCTTGCGTCGCCAGATAACAACTAGAGCGGCCAGGGCACACAGAAAATAAGAGTACAGGCTTATATTACACACTTTCAATCGACATCTACTTAGTTTTTTTGTATATAAAAACAAAAGTCTCCCCAACTAAAACCAAAAGCCCCCCTAAAAAATTCATTTTATTCAATTACTGAAATAAAATATTCATTTCTGCCAACATAATGGCTTGATGGGGCTGTGTACACGTTTCAATAATTTATAATTACCATTTTATGTAAAGTAGAATATGTCATAAAATAATCTTTGGACTTTTTGCACGGTTGTTTATTTCTAACGTCATATAAAAAAGAAAAAAATAAAATTACGTTCGCACTGATGTTAATCCGGAGGGGGGTGAATATTTGATAAGGGGGGTGAATATTTGATAATCAAATCTTCACCGGGGGGTGAATATTCTATGGGGGTGAAGATTTGATCTCACACCGGCAGCACTGTCAGCACATTGTTCAGCTATTCATAAATTTAGAACAGACAGATAACGCCTAGCATCATCTTATTGGGAGATCGATTGTAGGACCAAACCGCCCCCAATTTTGCAAAGTAGGACTAACAGCAACATTGATGCTATTGATGTTTACCCATTGTCAAAAAGTGCAATCAGTTATCAAACGTAAATGATAAGAATTGTACTCCGGTAGAAGCTCGTCAATGATCTCCGTTAAATGCCCGGAACTGTTCTTTAATTGTACCTCAAAATCAACCAAAAGGAACCACCGTAAGATAATATGACAAAAAAAAAAAAAAAAGTGTTCCTTTTTTATCCAAAAAAAAAAAAACATGAATAAACTAAGAATATTGCATGAGGCGGTTTAGTAATCGGGCGACTCGTTTCTAGGGGCGGTTTGGTCCTACTTTGCAAAATTGGAGGCAGTTTAGTCCTGGGGCGGTTTGGTCCTGATGCGGTTAAGTCACTAGGAGATCATAAGTCACTAGGAGGGATAAAACACATGTCATATATGCCATTTCTCTCAGTATGCTGCGCAACACATGCTTTAGATTAGATTCCATACTTAAGGATATCTATAGTATTATGTTGTTCAAGGTAATGTTTCTTCTATACGTTCAAACTCTGTTGTTCTTAATTCCAGTCAAAGTAACAAAGTTTGAAATAGCAAAATAAAACGATGTTACATCGTTTTCTTCAAAGTTTAAAAGCATAACGAAGGTTATCCCTTTACTTTATTTATTTTTGGTCAGTCTTGCCCTTTTTACCCTGCAGCAACCATGCGGAGTTATCTGACCTCACGCCCTTGGTCAGTCGCCCCTCTCCTTAGTTTTCTGGACATGTCCGGATAAACTCTTGCCTGGTAATTATTTGAAAATCATTTTAAAATCTGTTTTCGTTTTGTCGGTGGGAAGTTGACAGGTTGTATTTCAAATGGCCTGAGAATTTGTAGCTGGATGGGTGGGGGATTGTCTTATATCGTCCCCACAGACTCCCCTTTCCATTCAATATTCTTGTTAAGCGTTAATTGATTTGATGATATTTTTAGCACTTGACAAGGGTTTGGCTTTCAAGGGTTATATGAATTTGTGCGGGCTGCCGTTCGTATCTTTTTTTTCTTGACAGTGATCGGATTTCCTGTGTCATCTCCTCCACTGTCACTACGGGCCCTAGAGCTACGAAACGTGAGACTTAGATAGAACTTGATATGAACGTGTGCATGACACTTTTTATTTTCGCCTTCAGTTTCGCAATGTGAAAAGAGTGTATCTTAAGTTTATAAAAATATTTGTCAAACTCAGAAAATGCATCGTTTTAATATTGCAATATTTATAAAGCCCTTTCTCAATGATAGCTCAAAGGGCCAGGGTTTTGATCCATAAAGAGATCTTACTTCTGTATTCTTCTGGATTCAGTTCTATATTCTACAGGTTTTGGTTCTATGTACAGCAGGTTTTAGTTCTATATTCTGCAGGTTTCAGTTCCGTATTCTACAGGTTTTAGTTCTATATTCTGCAGGTTTCAGTTCTATATTCTGCAGGTTTCAGTTCTATATTCTGCAGATTTCAGTTCTATATTCTACAGGTTTTAGTTCTATATTCTACACGTTTCAGTTCTATATTCTGCAGGTGTCAGTTCCATATTCTACAGGATTCAGTTTATATTCTGCAGGTTTCAGTTTTATATTCTGCAGGTTTCAGTTCTAACACTGCAGACGCAGAGCAATTAAATCTTCTATCAGGTGTTTCGTGATCAAAGTATCACCGCGTGCAGTTTTGCTAAAAATATAACTTACCAACATTTCGCTGGCGGAAAATGTGATGTAGCGAATAAAATAAACACAAAAATGCCCTGGAACAAAGGCCAGTTATAGTTCTTGCAGAAATCATTGCAAAAAAATTTATACACATATATTGCAACGGCAAAGATATGTCGGTCTGCAGAAATAAAAAAACAAACTTTCTAGGAAGTAAGCAATTGCCTGACTGCTAGCCAATTAGCGCCTCTTGTTCTGAAAAATGTATCTACGAGAGTGTTTTTGTATTCAGGGACTTGCGGCTCAGACTTACTGAGGGGGTGGGGGAGGGGGGGGGGGAGTTGTAGAATTCCAAAGAATCCTATAACGCTGCCGTATAAAAAGCACCTGTTTATAATGACGATGAAAACAAGATGGCGCTTATTCTGGTGGTAACTGTCAGAACAATGACGCTGTTGAAAAAGAAGATCGTTGTGTAACATTCATATTTATAGTGTGCATATTCTTTACAGCCAAAATGATACACATTGTTTTAAATTTAGAAACTTCGAAAATACCTGTATTTGATGTTTGTTTCCAAGATGGTGGCATCTGCCCAGGACCGGAAGCGCAGTATGTGGTACCATTCTGTTGAATTGCTCAAATAATCGTAGTTCAGGGAAATGTCGTGCGAATAAACTTTATCTTTTCGATAAGCGTAAGGACAGAATGTTTGATACTTGGGATAAACATATTCTTCCACTGCTATAGCCGATCCAAAAATAGGAGAACTAAAATCGTTGACATTGTTTATAACTAAGTCAAACAAGAATTCATCCGACAGAGAGCCAAGAGTATTGTTATTCCTGATCAGTTCTTGCGTGAGGATGTTGGCCATGCGCACTGCGACGAGAGCGTAGCGCGCCCAGTCCTGGTGGTCAAACTGCACGGGGAGCACTTCTTCCGTGCCGCCGGTACACGGGCTAGTGCGCACGCGCTCCACGTATTCCAGGGCCTGCTTGGCCTCCTCATTTCGACCACATTCTGCAAATAATAATAATAATAATAATATAGTAATAATAATAATAATAATAGTAATAGTAATAATAGTAACAATAATAATAATAACAAGAATAATACTAATACTAATACTAATAATAATAATAATAATAATAATAATAATAATAAGCTACTGTGTAATACGTTCGTATCAAATTACACGTCTACTGGCCGTTGCCTTCATGGCCGCACATTCCGGCATTTCATTTCACTACGTTTGCATAACAAAAGCTCGTTTTTAAAAATAAATTTATGTGAAATATTTCCAACATGATTTTAAAAATTTTTTTACCTATAAAATATTAAAATGAACAATTTATTCAAAATGTTTTGAAATGATCATATTCGGATGTGGATTTTGTAGAATGCAGTTTTTTTTCAAGAATTCATATTCCCGTTGAACATCATTCTAACCGAAATGTAAACCAGTTAGGAAATATTCTCCACAGAAGTGTTTTTTTTAAAATGAGAACAGAACACTAAAGATGCTGACCAAGCCACTGCATGAAGAACTTACCACTGGCGTGTTTTTTTTTTAAACTTTCATTGTGTTTGGGTTATATATTAATAACTACCACACACAAGTACTGCACAGCAGGTAATCTCGATATGTCTTTAGTATGCCGGTTGTCATGCTACAGTGCGATGACGTCACATGTACAAATAAACTGAAATAACTTAGAAAAAATACTTACCTATAAATGTGACCCAGTAAATGGATAAAGCATAAAGTACAAAGAGTGTCCGCATCGTTTGGAATGTTTGACCTATTACATTTAAAACCATCCTCGAGTTATACGTTCAAGAATTCAAGTCGTCATTAAATCCACGCGAGTTAATTTTGCAGTGAGGCTTCGGCCGTCACTAACTCGGGTCTTCAAATTGTTGCAATGGAAGAAAACAATAGCTAACATGTGGAGGGGAGCTTTTATGTCCAGTCTTCCTGTGACGTGTCACGCTGCGGCCCGCCCAGTGCATCTCTAGGGGAAACCTTTCGGAGGGAACTGCTTATAATATATATATATATATATATATATATATATATATATATATATATATATATATATATATATATATATATAATAAGCATTTTCCTCCTACTCAACTGAGTATGTAAAATAACTGAATTGCTCATATAAAATGGCTTAATTGAGTATGTAAAATAATTTAGGTGAGTATGCAAAATGACTCCATTGAATAAGTGAAAAGACTCAATTGAGTATGTAAAATTATTCAATTGAGTATGTAAAATGACTCAACTGAGTATGTAAAATGTCAGAATTTTCACGAATGTATTTGCTTATATATAGAAATTGGCTCAATACATATTTAAATTCACGTAATGAACTGGATTGCGTCTACTCCACATTAGGCGTGGCCATAGTCTCCCAAGACTGCTGTTATCCTGAAGTTTAAAATGTCTAATTCTGTGCGAAATAGCGAGGAAAACGTTGCTTTGGTTTTCGTTATAGGCCTTTCTCTGACGTCTGGTCCCCGTCATGACGTATGGTAGAGGCATGAGACGTTCTGGAAGGCCAGTAGACCTCGCTGTCGATCTGCTGGTCTGCCCTGCTTGTTGCTAATTGGTGACGCTGCAGCAGAAGCCGTAAATTGCAGTGCAATTAACGGACCTTAATATGCAAAAAGAATATGTGGATTCTGTAGCAACCGTCCACTGATCCACTGAAAGAGTTCAACTGATGTTTGCAAATAGAATTCGTTTTATGTCGCGAGGAAACAAAGAGAATTTCATGTTTTAGTCGGGAGAGCTCTAGTTTAAGATTTGTTGAAATATATCATCATTTCAAGGGCTAATATCTGAGTGTCATTTGTTTATATATATAACACTTTTTATATATTTTCGAAGGTATAGTCACATTTTGAATTCTTCTAGAAAGGCATTAATTTGAGCCAAGAGTTTCACTTTCATTATGTAGTTTTGTTGCATTACCGTCTGCTTTTCGGTGTTGTTATTTATTTATTTGTTATTATTATTGCTTATTACTGTTGAGGCTTAAGGCACCTGTTAAGGGTTAAGCTACCTGTTGAGATGTAAGGCACCTGTTAAGGATTAAGGCACCTATCGAGGCTCAAAGCACCTGTTAACAGTAAGATCCATATGTGTTAAAGGATATGACTATCTGAAGTCTAGTTGATCCCCGGCCCCGCAACGTTGAAATAACGTTGCTTGCGCAGATTGAGCAATTTCACTGCATTCAGGTTGTGGTTCAGGAATCCAAAAGTTATGATTTCACAATGTGATCGAGTGGCAATAAACGTCACTGACCTTCTGTCTTGTGACAGAAATATTGTCGCTTCTTCTGATGAGCGATAATGGGCGTGCGAGAGGACTCGTCGCTTTTACGATCGGAGTGGCTATTCGCACCACCACTTAAATTAAACTTAGCATCTAGTGTTTATCCAATTCTCTAGTATATTACCAAATGTTATCTTTCGAAATTCCTACTGCACAAACAGAATCTTTCTTCTGCCAGAGCAAAACGACGTCAGTTTTGACATAGTCATTTTGTAAAGATGGAAGTCGCACTGGTGACGTCCGAATGACGTCTTAACGATGGTAGGAATAGACTGTGACATTTAAATCAGCCTTTAAACGGTGAAAAAACAACGTCGTTTTTCTTCCATCCCGTTGACGCCGTTCTGGAGGCGAATTTTTGAATGTGTTGTAAGAGAGACTGGCAAAATCGTTCCTAACTCAGCCCGAATGACACTTGCCGATTTCTTACATAATACTGATGTCAACACACAGTTCTTTATAAACATTGACTTAAGTTCGACGTTTGAACTCACGAAACAATGAAAAAAAAAAGAAAAAAAGAACAAGGTAAACTGATATCCTTTCACACGCGATTTCGCTCCTGGTGCGTTCGTGTTTGGATATTTTAGTGTTTCAAGGCTATCTAGGAAGTGCAATGTTTCTATAAATGCTATGTAATAAGTCAAGAATAACTCCACATCACGCAGTTCTCTTATCATCAAAGAGGTACTAGACCTTACCGTGTGATCGTGAAAGTCTCTTGTGTTTCTTGGAACGAATACAGAAGAGAGGGAGAGAAAGGTTAAAAAAAGCACTAAAAATAAAACGTTTTGAACATTAAAACACCATGAACGCGAACTGTGCGTAATGCCACGAGATTTCATATCCGATCGCACGGTAAACAGGATACGTATAATGAGTGGGAAAATCCCTCCCCTTCCCCTCCCCTCCCCTCGCCTCCCCCTCCCCCTCTCCCCCCCCCCCCCCTAGTGCACCGTGATCTGTTGTCGTTGTTGCACCAATGGCATTGAACAAAGGAAAGAAATTTCTTACCTATGTTTTCAGTATTTAAAGGTAATTATTGCTATTTAATAAAAAAAAAACAGTAACCACAACTCAGTATATTACGCTTTGATGAGCAGCATTTAGGAAAAATGAAAGCTTCTGTTTTTAAACACTTTAGGGAGCCCAGCAAACATTTTTAGGTCGATCACACGTCGACTTGAGATTGCGACGTCGATCCCACCAAACCTACAGCATTAATTTTGGTTGTACTTTAGTTCTGATTGGTCACAACCACCTATCGACGTCTAGCCAACGTCTTGGATACAACGTTGAATACACATTGTGTAAGTAACATTGTTTCGACGTTGCTTTTGGTCGCAACTAAAAAACAACATTCTCGGACGTCTAATCAACGTCTTTGGTGTAAGTTTTAATAGACGCTAGAAAATCGACGATGGGTAGACGTCGGACTTACAACCAAAAGACAACCTCCTTGTGTTATCGGGTACCGGAAATGGCCCATGACAGGTCACTAAAACCTGGGCGTAAAGTTTGAGAATTTCATGAGCTCGCAAGTTTTCCCACTTATTTTTGAAAAATATTCATGGAAATCGACTTCTATGCATCCTATATCACCGGATGACCCAAGAGTGGGGAACTGCAATAGAGGGTGATCATACATGATTGTCGCTGTCAAGATGATGATTCCAGATTATTATTGTCCCGAGATCTAAACAACGTCGTTTTACGGACGTCTATACAACCTCGTTGGACAGACGTCGTTTTGAGTTCCATTTGAACCTTTATGCAATGCTAATTAGACGTCAGATAAACGGCATCTGTCCACCGTCTGACGTTAGACGTTGTATCCATTTGCACGAACAACCAAAATCCGAGGTTGATCCGACGACTGGTACGACGTCCATCCAATGTTGATAAAACCTCATAATGTTTAGTGGAGGGAGGGGGGAACCTGTAAACAAAAAGACCTGCTTGTTATGAGTTTGACATTTATATGATTGGAACAAGAAGAAAAGAAAAAACACACAAAAATAGTACTTATTACAATAATCCCCAAAGCATGGCGCAAATGGAAAGGCAAGGATTTTATCAGAATTTCATAAAATGTTTAATTTACAAAAGCCTCCAAGCAGATGCACACGAAAAGGATAAACGAATTTTTAAAATAACAATTTCAAACCGATTTTGATTTGTTTAACCCGTTGTACAGTTATTCAAAAACTGAAACATTCCAGTAGCTATTAAACGTGTCCTTAACAGCTTTTTACGATTAAGGAAGTCTGCATGGCAAAAACCCGGATAGCAAAAGTGGCATCCATACCAAATGACCAACGGTTAAAACACCACCAGTCATATAACCACTAACGAAAGACCACCGGCATTTGACTGCCAGCGAAATGAAAAACCGACGTTTTGACCACTAGATCCTTTTTTCCTGGTTTTCATTTATTTTTGTCTTGGTGGGAGCGGGGTAATCTGCAGTCAGAATTTTCTCAGACGTAGTCTTTCTTCTGCACTTGCTTAAATAAGGGGGGGGGGGGAGATCGGATGGGGGGCTCCGCTTAACAACGTCACAACGTCTGCCTGCCGACTGATATGGACGCCGGGAAAATATCAATCATATCAGCATTAGGAAAAAGTAACAGTCATCGCTCCGTCAAGGTTCGCTTGATGCCATCGGGTAACACAGGATACGCATGAAGTCAGTTTTAATGGATGAAGTCCAAACATAGTTGTGATAAAATTGACGGGCTTCTGAATATCCCACACTTTATTTCTTTATTTTTGTCAATTTTCACAGCAACCAGTCATTACCAGAACCAGTCATTACCAGTACCAGTCATTACCAGAACCAGTCATGACCAGAACCAGTCATTACCAGAACCAGTCATTACCAGAACCAGTCATTACCAGAACCAGTCGTTACCAGTACCAGTCATTACCAGTACCAGCGTGTGAGCGTTGACACGGTTATGTTGTTTTTGTTGTAACCCGGATATTTTTGCGGCGTCTGCTTTTTACATCTACATAAATCATCCATTTAAAGAAATACATTCAACGTTGCTTCAAAGACGTTAATTGAGAATTGAAAAAAGTTGGGTTTTCGGCAACGAAAATCAGCGTCACGTCCAAAGTGTGTTTGTGTCGAACGTAAATCGACGTTTTCTCGAACCCAGAATGTTTTCTGACATATATATGCAGCAACAAAAGAAACGTCCACAAATCTCTAGGAGGTATTTTCTGGATTTCTAGATAGTGGGGGCATTTAGAAAACATTAGTTGATATCAATATTGATTATTCAAGGGCTGCTAACTATTCTATCACTTTGAAGTTATTTTGTCTGTTACCTTGATCATTTCTAGCGAAGGGTAATAAAACACTCTTTTTATTGAAAAAACAATATGCGTCGCACAGATTTAAATAGCGGTGTATGCTTTATTACGAGTAAGGTTTTGGAAAGTAAGAAACTGAAACTTTTCAAACGATTAACGATGCTACACATATCCAGAATAGATGGCGAAAGAGCAGTTGGCATGTTGAATGGTGGAAGCAGCCTAAATGACGTGGCAAGACATTTTGGTGTCGCAGAAAGAACAGTTCGTAGGCTGGTTGCTCGATTGTTTAAAACTAGATCTACGCTTGATCGACAGAGTAGCGGCAGACCTCGAGTTACTTCGCACTAAGAGGATCTCCTGTCACATCTTTGAAGAGGGTTTCAGCCGGCTACTTTAACTGACGCTACACTTCCGGGGCGTCAAGGGAACTGAATAAGTGCACAAACAGTCCGGCGACGCCTCCATTCGCAAGGGCGACGGAGTCGCTTGGCATATCGCCCAAGGCACCAATGGGCCACTGTGCATGTTAGGTGGAGATTGCAAGACTGGAATTGGGTTTTGTTCACGGATGAGTCGCGCTTTTGTCTGGATTTCAATGACAGTCCCGTTCGAAACTGACGTCGATCTGGAGAGCGATTCACTACTGCATGCGTGCTCGAGCGCGATCGCTATGGGGGAGGAAGGGTCATGGTTTGGGGTGGAATCGCTTTCGAACTGAGCACCGAATTACGTTTGTGGATGGAACACTAACGGTACAGCAATACCGTGAACACATCTGAATGCCATGTGTGGTCCCGGTTGTGCGCCAGAACAGCCTTATCTTTCAACACGATAATGCTCGTTTGCACGTTGCTAGAGAATGCATGAACTATCTTGAAGTCAATCAAATCCAGATTTTGCCTTGGCCGGCGTTTTCACCAGATCTTTCACCGACAGAACATGTGTGGGATGCCCTGGGTCGGGCCATCCGCCAGAGATCCCACCCTCCGTCTACCTCACCAGAACTACACCATGCTCTCGTGGAAGAGTGGCATCGCATACCGAGAGCTCACATACAGCGCCTTGTGACTTCATGGAGGCGCAGATGTACTACAGTCATCAATGGCAATGGCGGACACTCGCCATTTCAAGTCTCCGTTTTCATCTGTTCACTGAGCTGTGACAAACTGTTTGTTTGTCCTGAAATGTTAGCAAGATTATTAAAAAAAAACAGTAGTACTTAACTTGGTAGAATTTTTATTCAAATTTACAAATCAGAAATAAAATTATTGAGACTCAAAGAGAGGACGTTTCTTTTGTTGCCAAGTATATATCATGTCAAAACTTGCATTGCGTAGAGCTGTGATGCAACTGGCAACTTCACATGACTTGCAACACAGGTTATTAAAGAATTCTGAAATATATGTCTCCCCCTAAGGGAGACATATATAGCATTGATGTGTCCGTCCGTCTGTCCGTATGTCTGCAGTGAGTTCTTATGAAATTAATGAGTCGATTTTTTTTCAAAACATACATACGTATTGGGGTACATGTCTAGATGATGCCCATGTTATTTTTTTCGTTCCTTCAAAAATTCTATTTTTGGCAAATTTTTGAACATTGGGGGGGGGGGGGGGGTTGGGGTTGGACATTTTTTCACGTTGGCAGGCTATATCTCCAAAACAGTTCGTTGGATAAGGCTGAGACGGTGCAAGAAGAACACACATATGGCGCAATTGTATAATGCAAAGCTTTTCTTCATTTCCGTTGAAAATGTATTTTTGGCGAATTTTTAAATTTTTTGGGCCATATTTTTGCGATATCTCCAAAACTGTTCTTTGGAGTAGGCTGCAACGTGGCAAGAAAAACCCGCATATAGTGGAAATGTTTACTGCGAAGTTTTTCTTCATTTCCGTTGAAAATGTATTTTTGGCGATTTTAAATTTTTTAAAAAGTTTTTTGGCCATATTGTTACGATATCTCCGAAACAGTTTGATCGATTAGGCTGAAACGTGGCAAGAAGAGCCCACATATACTGCAAATGTTTATTGCGAAGGTTTTCTTCATTTACTGTAAAAATGTATTTTTGGCGATTTTTCAATTTTTTCGTCTGGCCGATGTTGTTCTTTTAAGAGAGGATTTTTTTCCACGTGACTGATTGGGGGAGGGACGGGGGAGACATATCCATTTTTGTTTTAACAAAAAGTTTAGTTTAGTCTGGCCAGTTTAGTTTTTAAGTGTTCAGAATTGAATTTTGGCTACTCGGAAGCGAAATCGGTCTGGTTTATGCTCATTCCTGTCTCCTTTGCTGCTGACGACAGTATTGTTCTTTCCCCACAAATGACTTCAAGCTGCCGGGTCGTCGGATTGACGTCGTGACCCGACGTTGTTGATGTCTGAATGACGTACCGGTTTTGGTCGTATGTGAATTGGAACCACGGGTTCCGACGTCAGTCCGACGTCGATTTTTTGGTTGAAAAGGATATTGGAAGTCAAGACTCGAATCAGTTATTTTAGTCCTCTTGACCACCTTGTCCAAAATCACCCAACAGCCCCCCCCCCCCCCCCCACCGTAATCTCTTAACTAGCAAACGCATCCCCTGTCTTTCACTCTGTTTAACAAATCTGACTGTTAAATAGTTAACAAGAACTTATTCTAAGCGTCCCGTATTTTTTATTGCAAATGGAGTCGAAATGAGATGTTAGGTCAATAAAAAGTTTTGGAAAAGTAACCCCGCTACCCCCCCCCCCCCACCCCTATGGGATCGAGGCCTACAGATATGCTGCCGGTCACAAGATAAACTGTACCCGCTCCCCCGCGGGCCCTAACCAGTGAAAGACAACTATCGCCTGTCACAAGATAAAGCGTCCAAGCCTCGTTACGCTACCTACACCAGCAGCAGTAAGCAGATTCCTGATGTGTATGTAAAAAAAAAAACACACACACACACAGAACCAAAACAGACAAGCAAATAAAAAAACAAGGCCCATAGTAGTTCATTTTCAGTTGTTACAGGTCCTTGTCCTTTTATCGTATAATTTATAATGCATTCAGGCGGACAGAACACGGCCTCTAGAAATCAAAGGAGAGAGTGACAAAGTGGCTTTTTTTCCTGACGCATATCTGTGATTTCTTTGATTTGGAAGCGAGTCATGACATCTCCTAGCTAGTTCCTTGACCACTGTTTGATGTCAGTGAGAACTCTTCATTCTCTCAAGGCTATCGTTTAGAATACTCAAACCGCACTCAAGCGTGCCTGCAGTAAGAAAGGATCTCGCCGGTTTTGATCCTGTTTCTTGTGTGGATAATATTCATCGCCTTTGTCATGATATACTGGTCCACTTTTGTAGCCAACCCTGGGTAGTCCTGTAAAGAAATGCCAACCCCCTCCCCCCCCCCAAAAAAAGAACATGTCTTGTTCCCTCTTTTTTGTGTGAATTTCGTTTTCTGTTTATCTTACCCGTTTTTTATCTTTTTTTCCTTTTTGCTTCACTTTCAGATAAAAGAATCAAAACTTCCACGGCAGTACTGCTAAATGCACCATCCTCGTTTGTCATCATTGCTGAATTGTTCATTGGTATCTGAAAGTTTCGCCACTGAAAATCTATCAGTAATACAGATATCCCCATGCTTTCAATCAAACAACCTTTTATCAAAATCGTCAAAATTTCCCTTTAAATTTTCCTTTTCATTTTTTTTTTTCAACCTTGTGCAAGTTTGAGTAGAACTGAATTCATTAACTGAAAAGAAAATCTGGCATATTACGTGTATTTCTTTTTTCTTTTCTTCTTTTCTTGCTTTTTTTTTTTTTTTTTTTTTTTTTTTGCATTTAAAAATCCATCTTTTTGTGGGTATGTGTAAAAATTACACAGATCCAGACGTTGGATGTTCGTCCTGTGGTCAATACTGTGTGGACACGTTTTAACATTTTAATATTTTAACATTTATCAACAAGAAAACGTGTTATCCAAAATGATAGTCACCATCGTTGTGCATATCGGTTGTATAGGGCAGTTGTAGATGTCAGGATTCTTAGGTAAGAGCAACCATAAAACAAGGAGCGACCATTTATCGTTACTAATGATGTGGTTATTCTGGCTGCTAGCCTTATGGATGAACGCATGGACTCTTCTTTTTTGCACCTTGGAGAAACAGTGTAGTTACTTGAAGCTGCTCTCTGCTTAGTCTTAGAATAACACAGATTATTAATGATAGCTGTTACAATGTCAGTTTAAGAATTGTGATGTCTATATAATTAATTAATTGTCATTTATTTTGAGTAATTGCAATTGATTATGCTACAGAGAGGAATACAAAAATCTATGAAATGCCGTTTTCACATTTATTAGGGAATTATTGATATCAAGAATTAATTTTTGATCTCAAAGATAAAAAAATCATTTGCAGATTTCAAAATACAAATTAAAATAGTTTCATTCTGAAATAATGATATCTGATATCAACAAAAGGAAAATGAATTATTGAGCTCAAAATTGATATTTTGATCTCAAATATTTCATTTTTGGTATCACGAATTGACTTTTTAATCTCAAAAAATCAATTTCAGATATCATTAAATAATTTTTGACATCAACAAATATTTCTTGATATCTCTAAATATTTATTGGTATCAAAATTTTTTTTTTTTGAGATCAAGAATACATTTAGAGATATCAAAAATACAAATATAGATAGTAAACATTAATAGTAAACATTAATTCTTGATATCAAAATTTTGATTTTTTGAGATCAAAATTAATTCTTGATATCAAAAAATCAATTTTTGAGATCAAAAATTAATACTTGAAATCAGTCATTTTCTAATAAATGTGAAACGGCATCTTAATTTGTATTTTGAAATCTGCAAATGATTTTTTGATCTCAAAAATTGTTTTTTATATCAAAATATCAGTCTATTTTTTAAGTAAAAATTCAGAAACACATATCTGTAAATATATAATGACTGGTTCTTGTGTACAGAATCTTTCTTTTAAATTTTTAAAATCTCCCTTAAGATATTGTAAGTTTGTAAAATTGATTTTTTGATCTCAGAAATAAACTTTTGCCAACTAAATTTCAATTATTGATAGTAAGATATAAATTTTTGAGATCTACATTGATTTATTGATATCTTTAATTATATTTTAATATCAAAAATAAGTAATGAATGTTAAAACGGCATTCCATAAAATCTGCTTACATAATTATCTGTAAATATCTCAGAAACTGCGTGAAAGAAACACGAATACGAAATAAGCAATAGGTGTTCATCCAATAAACTTCACATTTCATAGGGGAGCATAGATTTGTTCCATTGTTTAAATGCCTTCATTCTTAACTGAAATAGCAACATTAAGAAGTACAGTTTATAAATATATATGTTCTACTGGTTGCAGCAGAATTCTTATAGTTTTCCGCAAGGACAATATGACATGACGTCACAGTGGTCACCTGATCAAGCTGAGGATTGTCCAATGTCAGTAGGCTACAACGCACCCTTGCAGTGCGCCTCTAGTGTAGTAATCTTGGTAATGCGAGATGCAAGGTCGAGAAATCGTGAGTCTATTTGAGAAAAACGCTTCTTTGTATTTTTGTGACCTACATGTTTTACACTGCCCAGCAAACATTAAGACGTCAGAATGACGTCGGGTCGACGTCGTGACCCGACGTTTAGGGTAGTAGGTCAGAATAGGGGTTGTGAAGTCGTCGCGACCAAAATACAACCTTTTTTTCAACCAAAAAAAGACGTCGGTTGTTTGCTGGGGGGGTGTCTCAGGGTGCGCTTCATTCTCAGTGTGACAGCAACACAGCAATCTGTAGAGAGAACATTATATGAACACAAGCAGCAGGCATCTAGCCGGTGGGAAGCGTCGTTCCGAGGTCGCTGGATCGGTCGAAGCGACATCGAGGAAAATGGCTTGCTGGCGATATCGCTATAGAAGGACATTACTCAAATAGTTCTGAGTCGCGCTATAACACTGAAGTCGTTTTGGCGTCGTTAGCCTTTATTATCGCACTCTGAAAATGGAAGCCATTTTGAACAATGTAGAAGAAAAGCAATTTTTAATACAAAGAAAGTCGATTTTTATGGGGTTTATCTATTTCCTTCTTCCAGACCATAGTTCCTTAGTGGCTATTTTTAACTTAAGACTAAAAATTTAAAAAAAAAACAAACAAACAAAAACACAACGCAAAGGTAGATACTGAATAGCAAAGTGCAGTTCCGGTATGCCGAATCCGAACCAACTTAGAAACATACCGCAAAAATCAGCATTCAA
>CATKHT010000071.1:0-35545 GCA_949752745.1 Protula sp. h YS-2021 | reverse complement strand
GGGGGGGGGGGGGAGGCGGGCAGGACTGTATTATTTTTGTGCATGTGTCTGTTTTCTCTGTGTGCAGGACCCGGCCTGGCCTTCATCGCTTTGGAGGAGGGGAGGGGGTAGGGGCGGGGGGGGGGGAGGCGGGCAGGACTGTATTATTTTTGTGCATGTGTCTGTTTTCTCTGTGTACAGGACCCGGCCTGGCCTTCATCGCGTACCCCAAGGCGGTGTCACAAATGCCGGTTGCACCACTCTGGTCCATTTTCTTTTTCTTCATGATAATCCTCATAGGCTTGGACAGTCAGGTCAGTTGTTTCACCTTGTATCTTGTGACGTCATCCATACCCCGTTGCCACGGCAACAGTCACACAAGTATTCGCCACATTTGCTAGATAAACAGAAAATTCCGAAAAATCCAATAATCCTTTTTTCCCATCCGACTCTCTCGGATGGGCTATACTTACCACTTGTGGGGTATCCGTTGTTCGCTTTCACGGCTGGGCACATCATCCATGGACATTCTTGTTTCAGACAGTATGTATCCTTTTATCATGCAAATAGTCGCTTCCAAATTTTCACTGTACGTACTGATTTTGACTTCGTAACATTTAAACATTATTTCGCTTTTTCAATTTAATTTGAATTTAAATTAAAGCAGGAATATTCCAATGACAGCTCACCCCGGTATTCACAAATAGTTAGTTGTGCAGTTACATGTACACCAAACAGGGGAAATCAACTCACTTCACAAAATATTTTTGCAAGTTTAATTTTTAATATAAAACTAAAATAAAACTAAAATTTCATTAACTTCTAAAAGTACTGTTAGCTACAGGAAAAGTTAATGGAATTCGTTAGCTCTACAGTTAACTTTTGTGAAGATTTTCGCTTTTATTTACAGTTTGTTGGTGTGGAGGGTTTTGTGACGTCAGTAATGGACACATTTCCGGTGTTACAACGAGGCAAATACAGGCGTGAGCTCTTCATCCTCTGCACGTGTATCGTGAACTTCTGCATCGGCATCCCCATGGTGATGAACGTGAGTTAGGCCAAGAATGAATAACCCTTGTTTTCTCCCTAAAATCGTGAATAAAAACAAAAAGGCTGCGATTAGGCCTGATCTAGAAAATGTCGTCGAGTGGTTGACCGAGTGTGTGAAATTTGACGGTAGAAGTTTAGCCGGAAGGTAGAGAGAGTATTGAAATGACCTTTCAGAAGAGAAATTGACGGCAAAAGCGCTTTCAGATGCTTCCAAGGAGAAACATACAAATTGATAATATAAGTGTTATGTCTTTTTTTTTTTTATAAAACCAGTAAGCCATATTTTGATTTGAGAAAAAAAAACCCGAAGAATTTGAGTTATTTGCCGGGTCATCGAAATTTTCACAAATAAAAAAATCGGTCCCGGTCGGGTCTATTTTTTTTTGAGAAAAATTAAAGAAAGAAAAACATCGCCGGCAGGGCCATCTAAGAATGGACGAGAAACAGAAGTGTTCTTTCCTTGCCTTACACATGTAGATGAGTCCCGTAGGGTGACATTCACTCCCTCTGCCCCACTCCCCACACACTCTCTCTCTGCCCCATCCCCCACTACCTCTGCACCACCCTCTGCCCATCCCCTAGCCAACTGTTTCTGTCCCACCCCTCCCCCACTCCCTCTGCCCCACCCCGCACTGCCTCTGCCCCAGCTTAAGAAAAAAAACCATCCTTTCCCTAAGTTCTAAGTTACGAAAGAGAACAGTTTGTTTGCAAAACTCAGTTAGAAAAAAGAAAGCTGACGGCAGAAGTTGGCACAAAGCCCACCTACACAAAATCACTTGAGACCCATTGCAGAGAGTTTGAATAAAACCTTGCTTGGATGCCGAGATATTTGTAGAACACACTGTGGCCCTAAAAAAAACTAAAGTTACATATGATATAGTGTGTTTTATTCTTTGCGAGGTATATAAATGCCAATTCCTGTCAACCTGTTGCTCGTTATGCGTTTGTAAATCCTGGTATATACAATCTTCTGTGTCTTTCAATCCTGCCCCCTCCCCCTCCTCCTTGCTCCCTCCATACCCCCACCCCCTCCTCCCCCTCCACTCCTCAGCTGCCCCAACGAAGTCGTTCCGCTTTCCATTAATAGTTGAAAAGGCTTCTCAGAAACCTAAATATCTGCTGAATATTAATCTAAATTTATCTATAAATGTTTATCTATAAAGTATTCTATAAGTATAACAATATTAACATGAACTTGACTGACTGTATTTAGCTTTCATTGTTGTTTTTATTTATTTTTTTTTTTGTGTATTAAAACTTGAAAAGCCATTGCAACATTTTAAACTTAACTAAAGAAATGTATGTAATTTAAGAATGTAACTGCATATACTGTTAAGCCAGTCGGTAAAAGATGTTTCTGTTTTTCTTAACAAAGGGGGATGGAGGAGTTAAAGGTAAAAACAGAGAGCGATGATTTAATATGAAAAGAATGCTGGATGGAGGGGGTGGGGTGGGGGGTCATTAAGCCTGGATACACCTCGCCTATGGGAATATTCTTTTGTTTATTTTTCAGGGCGGGATGTACGTTTTTCAGCTGTTTGACTATTACCTCGGCAGCAGGATCATTTTACTCATAGCTTTCTTCATGTGTGTATCCGTGGCCTGGGTGTACGGTAAATAGCCACTATATATATATATATATATATATATATATATATATATATATATATATATATATATATATATATATATATATATATATATTTGTGTGTGTGTGTGTGTGTGTGTGTGTGTGTGTGTGTGTGTGTGTGTGTGTGTGAAATCGAAGCTATGTTGCTTCTTTTTTTGGCAAGTAAATTGCATGTTTATTTTGCTGGTAGTCGTTTCGTGCCTCAGGCCTTGGTCACTGGTTTCCGCGCCTCGGGCCCTGGTCACTGGTGTCCGTGCCTCGGGCGCTGGTCCCTAGTCTCCGTGCCTCGGGCCCTGGTCACTGGTCTCCGTGCCTCGGGCCCTGGTCACTGGTCTCCGTGCTTCGGCCCTGGTCACTGGTCTCCGTGCCTCGGGCCCTGGTCACTAGTCTCCGAGCCTCGAGTCCTGGTCACTGGTCTCCAGGCCTCGGGCCCTGGTCACTGGTCTTCATTCCTGCCTAGAACCTTGGTCACTCCTCTCCGTAACCCGGGCCCTGGTCACTGGTTTCCGCGCCTCGGGCCCTGGTCACTGGTCTCCGTGCCTCGGGCGCTGGTCCCTGGTCTCCGGGCCTCTAGCCCTGGTAACTGGTCTCCGTGCCTCGGGCGCTAGTCCCTGGTCGCCGTGCCTCGGTCCTGGTCACTGGTCTCTATGCCTCATGCGCTGGTCACTGGTCTCCGTGCCTCGGCCCTGGTCACTGGTCTTCATGAATGCCTAGAACCTTGGTCACTCCTCTCCGTGCCTCGGGTCCTGGTCCCTGGTCTCCGTGCCTTGGCCCTGGTCAGTGGTCTCCGTGCCTCGGGCGCTGGTCACTGGTCTCCGTGCCTCGGGCGCTGGTCACTGGTCTCCGTGCCTCGGGCCCTGGTCACTGGTCTCCGTGCCTCGGGCCCTGGTCTCTGGTCTCCATACCTCGGGCCCTGGTCACTGGTCTCCATGCCTCGAGCCCTGGTCACTGGTCTCCATGCCTCGGGCGCTGGTCACTGGTCTCCGTGCCTCGGGCGCTGGTCACTGGTCTCCGTGCCTCGGGCCCTGGTCACTGGTCTCCATGCCTCGGGCCCTGGTCACTGGTCTCCATGCCTCGGGCCCTGGTCACTGGTCTTCATGAATGCCTAGAACCTCGGTCACTCCTCTCCGCGCCTCGGGCCCTGGTCCCTGGTCTCCGTGCCTTGGTCCTGGTCACTGGTCTCCGTGCCTCGGGCGCTGGTGCCTGGTCTCCGTACCTCGGGCTCTGGTCACTGGTCTCCGTGCCTCGGACCTTGGTCACTGGTCTCCGGGCCTCGGACAATTGTCACTGGTCTCCGGGCTTCGAGCCCTGGTCACTGGTCTTCATGCCTCGGGCGATGGTCCCTGGTCCCTGGTCTCCGGGCCTCGAGCCCTGGTCACTGGTCTTTATGCCTCGGGCCCTGGTCACTGGTCTTCATGCTTCGGGCCTTGGTCACTGGTCTCCGTGCCTCGGGCAGTGGTCACTGGTCTCCGGGCCTCGAGCCCTGGTCACTGGTCTTAATGCCTCGGGCCCTGGTCACTGGTCTCCCTGTCTGTTCTGTACACCGGATCATGACAAGCCGTTCGGACGTGGCTTCTATGATTCGTGCATGGTACAGTGGTCGCTTTAAGGGGCATTTTAAAGGACACTTACCTTACAACATCCGTGTTTGCTTTATGTTTGAAGGAGTTGACCGGTTTTACGACAACTTGGAGATAATGCTGGGCTTCCGTATCAACCCTTATATGAAGTTTGGCTGGAAGATTTTGGCGCCCATTTACTGCATTGTAAGTTTCCTCGCACACTACACCACACTGCCCTCTTACACTATACCACACTGCCCTCGCACACTACACCACACTGCCCTCTTACACTATACCACACTGCCCTCGCATACTACACCACACTGCCCTCTTACACTATACCACACTGCCCTCGCACACTACACCACACTGCCCTCTTACACTATACCACACTGCCCTCTTACACCACACCACACTGCCCTCGCACACTACACCACACTGCCCTCTTACACTACACCACACTGCCCTCTTACACTACACCACACTGCCCTCGCACACTACACCACACTGCCCTCTTACACTATACCACACTGCCCTCTTACACTATACCACACTGCCCTCTTACACCACACCACACTGCCCTCTTACACTACACCACACTGCCCTCTTACACTACACCACACTGCCCTCGTACACTACACCACACTGCCCTCGCACACTACACCACACTGCCCTCTTACACTATACCACACTGCCCTCTTACACTATACCACACTGCCCTCGAACACTACACCACACTGCCCTCTTACACTATACCACACTGCCCTCTTACACTGCGCCACACTGCCCTCTTACACTGCGCCACACTGCCCCGTTGCACTACGCCATACTGCCCTCTTACGCTACACCACACTTCCTGGTGTAGTACGTCACCACACTACCCTCGTACACTACGTCACCACACTGCCCTCTTACATTACATCTCCACACTGCCCTCTTACGCTACACCACACTGCCCTGGTGACTACGTCACCACACTCCTCGTACACTTCGTCACCGCAATGCTGTCGTACACTAGGCCACCACTCTACCCCGTACACTACATCACCACACTAGCCTCGCACACTGCATCACCACACTAGCCTCGCACACTGCATCACCACACTACCCTCTTACATTACACTATACCGTATAAAATCTGGCTAGAAAATGAAAATAGATCACTGAATTCTGCTTAATTGGAAGATATCAACCCAATTAACTTCTACGCCTAAAAGTCCTGCTGGAACAAACACCCCCTACCTGTGGGGGCATTGTGGCTTAACTTAGCTTTATCGAGAACCAAAAGTGGACTGGGTATACATTTTTGTGTCACGCAAACCCAAATGAACAAGATATTAATCATTGCAGAGACGCCGCTTCAAATAAAATTTCACGAAATTGCTGACATTTTTTGTGAAAGTTGAAGTTGATCTTACATTACCTGCTGAGTTCAAAGTATCACTGTCCCTAAAGACACTTCCATCCCGGTTTGAATATGTATAATAGCACTGTACTGGTGCATAACGCTGCCAAAGCGTCCCCTCACTCAAGCATTGAGCTGCCAGGGCGTCCCCCTCACTCAGCATTGAGCTACCAGACCGTCCCCCTCACTCAGTATTGAGCTACCAGGGCTTCCCCCTCACCCAAGCATTGAACTGCCAGAGCGTCCCCCTCACTCAAGCATTGAGCTGCCAGAGCGTCCCTTTCATTCAAGCATTGAGCTGCCAGGGCGACCCCTCACCCGAGCATTGAGCTGCCAGAGCGTCCCCCTCATTAAAGCATTGAGCTGCCAGGGCGTCCCCCTCACTCAGCATTGAGCTGCCAGACCACCCCCTCACTCAATATTGAGCTACCAGGGCGTCTCCCTCATCCAAGCATTGAGCTGCCAGGGCGTCCCCCTCACTCAGCATTGAGCTGCCAGAGCGTCCCCCTCACTCAAGCATTGCGCTACCAGAGCGTCCCCCTCGTTCAAGCATTGAGCTGCCAGAGCGTCCCCCTCACCCAAGCATTGAACTGCCAGAGCGCCCCCCTCACTCAAGCATTGCGCTGCCAGAGCGTCCCCCTCATTCAAGCATTGAGCTGCCAGAGCGTCCCCCTCATTCAAGCATTGAGCTGCCAGGGCGTCCCCCTCACTCGAGCATTGAGCTGTCAGAGCGTCCCCCTCATTCAAGCATTGAGCTGCCAGGGCGTCCCCCTCACTCAGCATTGAGCTGCCAGACCGCCCCCTCACTCAATTTTGAGCTACCAGGACGTCTCCCTCATCCAAGCATTGAGCTGCCAGGGCGTACCCCCTCACTCAGCATTGGGCTGCCAGAGCGTCCCCCTCACTCAAGCATTGAGCTGCCAGAGAGTCCCCCTCCCTTAATCAAGCATTGAGCTACCAGACCGTCCCCCTCCCTCAAGCATTGAGCTGCCAAAGCGCCCCCTCCCTCAAGCATTGAGCGGCCAGAGTGTCCCCCCTCCCTCATTCAAGCATTGAGCTGTCATAGCAGTGAAAACTATCCACACCTAGGTCACTTCAAACAGTTACTAATTATTCTGTAAAATATTTTCACAGACGATATTCGCTTTGAGTGGGGTTAACTACTCGGAGCTGACCTATTCGCGGCCGAAGGGCACATATACGTATCCGGACTGGGCCGTGGCCGTCGGCTGGATCCTGGCTTCCATCTCGGCGACCTTCATCCCCATCACGGCCATCTACAAGGTCATCACTTACTGCGTGCTAAAGGGCAAGGTCGGTTTCATGATTTTCTTTCACACTTAAGGGATAGGAAAATTTTATTTGAAACATTTTATTCACTCAGAGTGTCATATGGTACAGCGCTTGTAATAATCACAAACGGACGGAAAAAAATAACCGTGTGTTCCATTCCGGATGGGAATAAAACATAATTATTCGCTCGTTTCTGCTCTGGTTAAAATATAAAACATTTACTTAAAAGGGACAACTATTAGCCTGGGTCATTAAAATCATAAAGTTAGAAAAAGCACCAGGCCAGGTCTATAAAAATGGAACTTTTTATGGAAACTTACAAGAAATTATCATGTGAAGTTGTATTTTCTTGTTTAAACTGAAGCCCTTTGCGGAGTTGCTCGGGCCAAACCTGAAGCCACACCAGTTGTTGCCCCGCGATAAGCAGCGCCTTATGTCCTCGGACAACAACAAAGACCAGCCGTATGGATTCGACAACACGGGATTTGAAGCTCTGTGAACACCCGTGCCGAGATACTGAACTTATTTTTTTCACTGCGTTAAGCCATCACTCAAATAGGACTATATGCAAACAGGATTAACAAAATAGCATTCCACGCTTTTTGTAACATGAACTTATCCACTTAGTTTCTACGAAAAGGAAAAACAACGAGAGTAACCCGCCCTTTCTTGAAAAAGGAGCGTTGATGTGATAGTGCCTATAGAGACCGAGATAAGACCGCCAATAAAAACGAACATTTCACAGATAAGACCACCAATAAACACGAACAATTCACAGATAAGACCACCAATAAACACGAGGAATTCGCAGATAAGACCACCAATAAACACGAACAATTCACAGATAAGACCACCAATAAACACGAACAATTCACAGATAAGACCACCAATAAACACGAGGAATTCGCAGATAAGACCACCAATAAACACGAACCATTCACAGATAAGACCACCAATAAACACGAACAATTCACAGATAAGACCACCAATAAACACGAGGAATTCGCAGATAAGACCACCAATAAACATTCACAGATAAGACCACCAAAAAACACGAACCATTCACAGATAACACCACCAATACACACGGACCATTAACAGATAAAACCACCAATAAACACTTACCATTCGCAAATAAGACCACCAATAACACGAAGAACTCGCATATAAGACCACCAATAAACACGAACAGTTCACAGATAAGAGCGCAGCTAAGACCACTGCAGGGGATAACTTGTTATACTGGCACTATATGAGTATTAATGCCTTACTAAAACATAAGCATCAATGCGAAAATTGTGTATAAATAATAAAAAGGACAGAGAAGTTGTAGCTTAACTGGGAGAAGCACCGGGACGCGTGTTATTTTTCCATGACCATACATCACGTGTTCAAATAATGTGACTATTTTATCCTCAAAGGATCAACACAGTGCATAACATGCGCAAGAAGAACCACTAATACGAATAGCCATTTCCAGGCTCTTATCTCTTGCAGCTAAAACATACTTTGAATGCAAACTTTTTCTAACCTTAGGTTTTGACTTAAATATATGAATAAATCATGGGTACTTTGTACTATATCCGGGCAACGGTAGAAAGCATGCGAAAGACCCGCTCAGCCATTAGATACATAGAACTAACAATAATACCGTAGATACCACAACGCCCTTCCCCTCCCGACACCCTCCCCCCCTCCCCCCCCCCCCAAGAAAAATCTTTGCATAGTAAGGTTCCTTTGCAAATCTTTCCTTTCGCCACGTTTGATTATACATTTGGCGTAAGGACAAATTATTTATCATTCCTTTACACGGGAGTGCATATATCACCCGGCACATGTTATATAAAAAAAGTTTAGGGAAGAAATAAATTTGTTTCTCGTCCCACCTAAAGAAGTGACCAGAAAAAAAAACCATAAATGAAATCGAGTGGCCAGCCGAGTGTCTAAAAAGCTGAAGATTTACATGAAAGGCAGAAAAAAGCCGATGAAAGTGGCCTTCTGGAGGAGAAATTTATCCTGAAATTTTGTCCTCGAACTTACAGCGCTGGCATTTTCACAGAAGAAACAAAAGCGTTAAAAAATCCTATTGCCGGGAAAGTAACAACAATAATTTCTGCCCATGCCGGGTGACCGATACTTCAAAACGAAAAAAAAGGTTCGGTCCAGGTCTTTTTTCCAAATAATAATAATTATCATAATAGTAAATAATAAATAATAATATCCTGCTTCTATGAGTTTCTTCCACCATTAGATAAAAAAGTTACAGAAGAATTTTAATCATGGTAACATTTTTGTGGTGAAAAGATTTCCAGAAAAAATTCCAAAACAATTATTGCAATTAACCAATATTTTATGAACTAGCACAATAGCCCTATTTCGTGGATAATAGGGTTTTTTTGCCACTTTTTGTCTTCATTTTGCCATAAAGGCCTTAAATGCTGAATAAGTAATGTTAGAACAACTTACTGAAGTGTGGTAATTTACATTGAAAAATCGACTTATTGGCATATAATGTAAATAAACATTGCCTTATTGGGTAAAACCGGAAACATTCGAGTCGGAAAGACTGAGCAACAACACGCTACCCACATTCTCTTTTTTATCTTAGTACCCTTCCGCCTACGCAGATTTGCAGTGGAATGGAAAAGGGCTGGTGTAAGAAAAGTCTAAAGATGGAGAACGCGAACCACGCTCGAATAGACGGTTTTACGTCTAACTAACGCAGTAGGTAGGAAAGGAGAGTTTTGCGCCACTTGATGACGTCATACTGTCTGGACCGGAAGTGACGTCATAGGCGTAACCAAGGCGTAACCATGGTGATAATGACGTCATCAGTCACGTGACCAATGAAAAGCCAATGAGATCAATGAAGACAATGAAGCCCCGCCCACTTTCTGTCTATCATACTGTCTGGACCACTTGATGACGTCATACTGTCTGGAAGTGACGTCATACTGTCTGGACCGGAAGTGTTGTCTGGACCGGAAGTGTTGTCTGGACCGGAAGTGTTGTCTGGACCGGAAGTGAGGTCACGATAAGCGTTAGGATAGGCGCGGCCATCCATGACGTCATAATGAGGTGATAATGAGGTGATAATGAGGTGATAATGAGGTGATAATGAGGTCATAATGAGGTCATAATGAGGTCATAATGACGTCATGCTGTGTGGCGGCTTCCTAGGGTTTCAGTCGATGATCGTCGAAGTCAATGAAGTCAAGCTTTCATTTCCGAAGTCAATCGACAACAGACCCTAAAAAGTGATGACCTCCCCCCCCCCCTCGAAATTGTGATTTTTGCATATTTATCCGTTTCAGACGATTCTGAACATTTTTCATTTTTTGGGTCGACCGACCCCCCCCCCCCCCTCGAAATTGTGATTTTTGCATATTTATCCGTTTCAGACGATTCTGAACATTTTTCATTTTTTGGGTCGACCGACCCCCCTCCCCCCTCGAAATTGTGATTTTTGCATATTTATCCGTTTCAGACGATTCTGAACATTTTTCATTTTTTTATTTTTTTTATATTTTTTTTTTTTATTTTTTTATTTTTTTTAATTTTTTTTATTTTTTGGTCGACCATATACACAAGTAAAATTCTGCTGAGTCAGCAATTTTAACAATTTTGAGCAAGTTTGAACAAGTTACACACCATATTTTGATTACATGGAAGTAGCATAAAAGCATGAGTGAAACATATATGTGATACATTCTGCTGAGTCAACAATTTTGAACGAGTATTGAATAAGTTTGAACAAGTTACACACCATATACCATCAAAGTTTTATAAAAGGAAGAGTGACGAGAAAATACTTCACAATGTCGGCATTACTTCTTGACAGATGTATGACTATGGATGACGTCTTCAAAGTGAACTATATTGACTATGTGTTTTCAAAGCTTCCTGCTTTTGAATCGGATTGGATGCTGCAAGTGAAGAATTTGCATCTGCATTGGGAAGCTGTGGGAAAGGCTATTCCAAGAGATCGTTTCATCCGCTCGTTTCTACATGAATGTGAAGAACTGCATTTACTATCAACTTACAACATTGATTTAGCATTTATCAACGCGAATACAATTTGGGCAACTGACCTCATGTTAGTTGTAGCTACTAGAATTATTCTACATTATGATGATGATGTTCCAAATAATGTATCAGACCTTGTTCGGTTCAACCATGGACGAGTTGAAGTGAATTCAAAAGTTTGCAAGTTCTTTGAAAAGAAAGCTGACTCAGCAGATAGTTGGGTATAAAAGGGAGTGAACTCAGCAGAGTGGAGTCATTTCTCAGCAGACAGTTGGAGGGAGTGGATCATCAATACATTGTGGCAGTCATGGAGAACAAGACAAGCAACGCAGCTCAGCGTAGCGCAGCAGCGCAGCGCAGCAGCAGCAGCAGCTTTAAAATTAGTGCTAACTTAACCATTACTGTGGAGCATGGAGAATATGGGCCATTTCTACGCATCACACGTGGAGAGAGATGGTGTGCTTATTCACCATCTTTGTGGAAGATTGTGTGCCAGAGCTTGAAAAATTTACGCGACATTGGCTTCAAACTATACTTAACGCAAACGAAGTGGCTTGAAGTCATTTCATACTTGGATATGCGCTATGTGAGTTTTGTGCGCACGTCACGGTTTGAAGGGAAAGAATACACACATCACATAAACATGAATGATGGTGAATGGGAGACACTGCTTCAGGAGATGGACAACATCAACTCAGCCCTATCACCATGTGAGGAATGTCATGACAAGAAAACGATCATCAAGCTGCAAAAGGATGGTCGGATGAAGGTGTCAAAGCTATCCAAGAAAAGGCTGACTGAAGTTCAGTTGGAGAACATGAACGTGCAAAATCAACTTGGACTTACCTGCGACTATTGCGGTGCTTGTGGATATATGGAGGATTATCAGTGCCACTGCCACAAGTATAATTGCAAGTTGTGTGAACCAAACAACTTCTGCGGCAAGTGTGGAGTACTTAAAGTCTGTGAAGCAAAGTAGAAGTCAGAACTTACTCGATTTCACGATGGATGAGTTGAAGTGAATTCAAAACTTTGCAAAATGTTTGGGTATATAGTTGGACATAAAAGGTAGTGAAGTTATCATTGTGTAACCATGGAGAAGAAGACAAGCAGCTTTAAAATTAGTGAAAACGTAACCATTACTGTGCAGCATGGAAAATTTGGACAATTTCTACGAATCAAACGTGGAGGGCATTGGGTTGCTTTATCACCATGTTCGTGGAAGTGTATATGTGAGAAATTTAGAAATTTATACACCATTGGCTTCAAAGTATACTTAACACAAACGAAGTGGCTGGAAGTCATTCCAATCTTGGGTAAGCGCTATATAACTTTTGCACATACAACACTACTTCACGGGCAAGGATATACGAAGTACATCAACATGGATGATGGTGAATGGGAGACATTGCTTCAGGAGATGGATAACATTAACTCAGTCTTGTTACCATGTACGGAATGTCATACCATAAATCCTATCAAGCTGCGAAAGGATGGTCGGATGAAGGTGTCAAAGCTATCCAAGAAAAGGCTGGCTGAAGTTCAGTTGGAGAACATGAACGTACAAAATCAACTTGGACTTACCTGCGAGTATTGTGGTGCTTGTGGATATGTGGAAGATTATCATTGCCACTGCCACAAGTATAATTGCAAGTTGTGTGAACCAAACAACTTCTGCGGCAAGTGTGGAGTACTTAAAGTCAGTGAAGCAAAGTAAAAGCCCACAAGACACTGAAACAAGATGGACGCATGTTTTAAAAATGCTTATATTGACTTGATGATTGCTAAACTTGCTTGCTGTGGCACTCCAGACTATCAACTTTATCATTTGGATGCTTTTTGGGATGTTGTACATCATAGTCTTGATGTGATTGAACTGCATTCAAGATTTCTTGGAGAATGTCATAAAATTGGAATAGAAGACGATCCTGACTTTGACTTTGATTCTGCACTTTATTCTGCTCGTACTGATGTAGAAGTATATTTCACCGTAGTGGATCATTTGAGAGATTGTTGTAAAGAAGAAGAGGAAACCGAGCAGCTTTATCAGGTAACTTTAAAGATATAAAAACCTTTTAATCATCTTTGTAACAACATAGTGAATTGATAACATAACAATGTTTTTCTTACTAACAAATTTAGTTTTATGTGAGTGGTTTCAACGTAAACCAAGAAAGAACATGATAGAAGAGGCAGCAAATATATTAAAAGATATTTTATTACAGGAAGAAACCGACATGTCAGAATAAAACAGCAGAAGCAAAGTCAACATGGAGAATCTTGTACTATTCAGCGGTCATAAGGACGTTCCTTCAAACATGTTTCCAACACGACTTGAAAAGTATATTACTTCAGCCATTGTGTCATCCAGAAATGGATATGAAGCGAAACGTATTGCTAAAGGGATAAAGCCATGTCCTTACCAGTGAAGAGAAGTAAAATGCAAGATGTTTTACAAGTCAAATGGAATCAGTGTGTATTGTTTCGCAACAAGTTGAAAGAATGTAAAGACAAAACTTTAGTTGAAGCAACGTATGATCATTGGTGGGGAGCTGGTGTGAAACAAGTGTCATCTGGATATCCTGGTCAGAATATTATGGGAAAGTTGTTAGAACTGTTGTGTGAGACTTGATGTGCAGACGTGTGAACATGGAGAAGTGTGTTAAGTGAACAGCAACTGGAAAAAACTTGCTGAATTTGACAGACTTATGCTACATTGCCGGAGCAGCATAACTTGCTAAACCTGACAGACTTGTGCTACATTGTCGGAGCAGCATAACTTGCTAAACCTGACAGACTTGTGCTGCATTGATTCAAGACTCACAAGACTGCATAATGGCGGACATGACACTGAGACAATATATTGTGCAAAAAGCTTATTGTGAAGAAATGTTATCAGCTGTAAAAAAGTTTGCCTATTTAGTCTGTCCTGCTTGTCAACATGAAGAGTGTTCAGAACATACTTGTCATACTGCATGTGTTTATACATATTGGAATGAAGCTAAATATTACATTCATTTAGATAAAGTGTTAGAGAATGCAAATCAACGTTGTGAGAAATATGGTGTAAATGCTATAACATTGGATGAACTCAGTCATTGGTTAGTGTTCATTGAAGACCAATGGTCTCCAGTGATTCATACCATTGTATCCATACTTGATTTGTAAAAACTTGTTAGTTAAGTTATAAATGCATGTTAGTTAAGTGATGTTGGTTGAGTTATAAAATAAAAACTGTTCTGTTGAGAAGGTGGTTTTCATTCGGTGTGACCATGTCGACGTGGAAAGACTACTTGACCAATATTTACTTCAAACCTGGACAGCCTGGAGCATTTGCTGGTCCTTACAAACTGTATCACATCTTACGAAAACATAATCAACCAGTCACACATTCACAAGTGAAGAAATGGCTACAGGATCAAGATGCTTTCAGTTTACTCCAACCTGTAAAATACAGGTTCAAAAGACAACGTGTCATTACACGTGGTATTGATGATATGTGGGATATTAATTTGGCTGATATGGGAAACATAGCTCCCTATAATGATGACATACGCTTTTTACTCATTGTCATTGATGTGTTTTCCAAATATGTCTGGGTACAGCCAATACCTAATAAATCACATACCAGCGTCATACAAGCTTTCCAAAAGATTTTTCATGACACACGACGAAGACCGCGAACTCTAAGGTCTGATAAAGGAACAGAATTTAAAAACAGATGGGTAAAAGCCTTTTTGAAGAAAGAAGGAATTCATGCTTATACCACAAAGAATGAAACCAAAGCCAACTTTGCTGAAAGAGTCATTCGTACTCTGAAGGGAATGATGTATCGGTATTTTCTACATAATCAAACTTACCGTTACTTAGACATTCTTCCAGACTTGGTGTACAATTACAACCATAGACCTCATGGTTCTCTTCCTAATAAATATGCTCCAGCCGAGATTCGTAAAGACAACGAATCAAAAGTGTGGAAGTATATGTATGTCGACAAACTGAAATTGAAACCGAAGAAGAAGAAGAAGAAGTATAAATTTAACATTGGCGATCATGTTCGCATTTCCCACATTAAATATGTGTTTCAACGCGATTATCACATCAAATGGACGCAAGAAGTCTTCATTGTCACACATCGTTGTAAGAAGCAAGGAATACATTTGTATCGTGTGAAAGACTTTTTAGACGAAGATATTGATGGCCATTTCTATGAAGAAGAACTGCAGAAAGTGACCAAAGATATTGAATCTATTTATAGAATTGAAAAAGTCTTGAAAACACGTAAAAGACGAGGAGGTGTGAAAGAATTATTTGTCAAGTGGTTAGGTTGGCCAAACAAGTTTAACAGTTGGGTGAAAGAAACAGACATTCAACAATGAAGCATCCATTTACATGTTTGGTCTCTGGACCTACAGGCAGTGGCAAGACGTCTCTGGTGAAGGAAATTCTAGAACAAAAGTTGATTCAACCCTCTCCGAAAAACATTTTCTGGCTCTATGCAGCAGATCAGCCTTTGTACAAGGGAATGAAAGGCGTGGAATTTTACCAAGGCATTCCAGATGACATTGAAGAGCGTTTTAACCCGAAAAAACCAAACTTACTTATCATTGATGACTTAATGACCAAATGTCATAGTGATGAGCGTATGACACGTCTCTTTAGTGTTGGCAGCAGTCATCAAAATCTAAGCATTATCTTTATTGTGCATAATTTATTCCATCATGGGAAAGAGATGCGAAATATTAGTTTGAATACACATTATATCATTCTGTTTAAAAATCCGAGAGACAGTCAACAAATTAGTACATTGGCGCGGCAAATGTATCCTGGAAGATCTCAATTTCTCATAGAAGCCTATCAAGATGCTACTAGCAAACCTCATGGTTATTTATTCATTGATTTAAAACCAAAGACAAATGATCAACTACGTATTCGTACAGGCATTTTACCAAAAGATACACATTATGTATATATTGATAAAGCAGTGTATGAACAAGAACAAACTCATTTGACCATTCGCAGTCAAGATGTCTAAACGTATTCGAGCGAACCAGCCGTTTCTTCATTTGCTTGCACGCAGTGGGCCTAAACGACGTAAATCCTTGCTACAGCAAGCTACAAAAGAGGAATTAACAAGCTTGTTTGAAATTTGTTTGAATATATTGCAAGGACATTTACCCTTAAGCTCAAAACGGTTTAAGGAATTTAAACGTGAACGTCATACGCTACGTACTCTAGCAGATAAGAAGATATCCCTTCGACGAAAAAAGAAGTTGATTAATCAGAAAGGAGGATTCATTGGAGCTATTGCTAGATTGGCATTGCCCTTGTTAGCCAAACTACTGCTAAAATGAAACATACGATGAAAATGGTCCTCATTCCTGAATATGAATATAAAATGTTGCTAGAAAAGAAGGGAAAAGATGGTGAAATCAAAACGAAAGTGAATAAACTTTTACGTGGGAAACGAACACGTGAAAAGGCTATAGAAATGTCTCAACTTCTTGGTCGTCATTTACGAACAAGTCAGTCTAGGCAGCAAAAGCCCTCATCATCATCATCACCACCTGAAAAGCCAGAAAAGTTATTTTTAAGTCATTTTCAACCTATCTATCATGGAAAAATAACACAACTTTTAGCAGAACTGAAGAAATATGGTACGACATGGTCAGACAAGAATGAACTTGTGTTGAAAACGGGAGATATTACAGCAAATTCCAACGTGGTTGATTTGATGAAAGAAGCATTGGTGGCGACAAGAAGAAAAGAACGAGCCATACCACCACATGGTTGGCATCCATTTATCCAGGAAATTGTTGATGCTAATATTCCAAAAACAATGTTTAGTAAAAAGACCACTCGTGACGACATTACAACAGAAATGAAACAACGTCAACAAAGACAGTTTCCTGAAGGATGGGAAAATTTTTAACATGGCTGAAAGAGCTATGTTGTTGCCAAGACACAACTATTCCTGTAAAAATAAGATGTACAAGTGCTTGTTGTGAAGGAGAAGTCATAGATCATGTAGATCATCATCATCATGATGTGAAAGACCATTTACATACTTGGTTGAATGGCGCGCGCTATCGTGAAGTATATAGACAACGTCAACGCACCTATACCATTTAGTTCCCATCATGGAGTCGACAAGCTTTTACATCACTTTGCCTAGCAATGCGAGTATGACCTATTATCCCAACAACAAGGCTTCGAATTATCAAATTCGTATGCCTCGAACCATTTATCTGAATGGAAAATATGAAGTGGCTTTAGCTGAAATTCAATATCCACATACATGGACAACGATGAGACAGGGCATGGACTACTCTATTCAGTGTCGACAAGAACTATTCGATGATCCTATTCTTAGCACTCTCGATATTCCTTATGGGTACTATAGAACCATACAAGAACTATGTGAGGCAGTCAATGAAGAAGCGACTAATGCTCTGAAACTTACAGAAGCTATTCGAATAAAGTATGATAAGATTAGACGACGTGTGTTTCTATTTCTCGATTATGGTTATGAAGTGTCCTTTTCCGCTGGATTAGCTGAGATTTTAGGATTTATCCCAGATCACTGGTATACTGAAACATGTACAGCTGACCATAAAGCGGATGTGAAACAGGGGTTTTATACACTGTATGTGTATTGTAGCATTTGTGAACCACAAGTTGTTGGTGATTATGTTCCGTTACTACGTTCTGTTGGCATACAAGGCCATGATGGAGATATTATCATGAAAACGTATGGCGAACCGCATTATGTTCCTGTAAACACATCCAAATTTGACATGATAGAAATGAATATTAAGGACGACACAGGCCATAATGTTCCATTTCAAACTGGAAAGGTGATCTGTAAACTTCATTTTCGACCAAAAGCAATATGAAAGCTTATACACACGATCCGTCTGCATATCGCAACCATTTTCTTCGTCAAGTGGGCGGGGAATTACCAGGATTCAAAGGAGCGCGAATCCAATATGGCGATGGTATTGGTTCAATACTGGGATCATTGGCTCGCAAAGCTATTCCACTACTTAAGGCTGGGGCTAAGATCGTTGCGCCACATCTTAAGAAGGCTGCAAAGAATGTCGCGAAAGATGTGACGGGCCGAGTAGCAGAACGTGTGTTTGGAGAACAAAAGCGTGTGCAACCGACGAAACGTGCCAGAAGACGAAAAACAGCCAGACGGATAACATCAAAATGTCGCAAAGATATCTTTTGAAATCATGTCTCTCATTCATAATCATTCGTGTGAATGTAGTCTTTCTCCATTGGAATGGTTTCACGTACCACCAACGCAAACTGCTGTAGAGAAAAGTTATAATGTTGACTATCAACCACTTACAAGCATTAGAGAAGGCGCTCCAATAGAATTCTACATTCCTGCGAGTACAGAAGAATATCTGGATTTAAAGAACAGTAAACTCCATATTGTATGTCGCATTGTCAAGGCCGATGGAACAGAGTGTGGCGCAGATGATAATGTCTCTTGCATCAATGATGTGTTTAATGGGTTATGGTCTAATATTGAATTGTTTCTGAATGATCGTTTGGTTTCGCATAGTAACAATACTCATGGTTATACCAGCATTATCTCTCATCTCATCCATGACTCGGAAGAAAGTCTGCATTCTGAGCGCTCTATGCGTCTCATGTACAAGGATACTGCTGGGTCAATGAATAGTCATGAGGTGAAAAGACTAAATCATGAACGATATGTATCCGGGTTTCATGTCAATGCTGACGGCGGTGACTTGGCTGAGCAAGGAAACAATGGCTTACATCATCGTTATTTGCATACACGTCTTAGCCGTGATGTTATGCTCACAGGTGGTTTAAGGATAGATTTGTTTGAGCAGGATCGTTATCTTCCGAATGGTATCAGTTTGAAATTGCGTTTCCATAGACATAAAGATGACTATGTATTGATGGCTGCAGATAATACCTATAAGGTAGAAGTGAAAGAGGCATTTTTAACCATTCGCAAAGTGAGGGTGAGTCCAGGTATTCAGTTAGGACATACAGATGCATTGATGAAAAGTCCTGCCAAGATCATCATCACTAGAAAAGAATGTAAAGTCTTAGCTATTCCAGCAGGATTTCAGTCTTTTGTGAAAGATAACATCTTTTTGGGTCAATTACCAAATCGTATTGTCATTGGTCTGGTTCATAATGAAGCTTTTGGTGGATCAGTATTGAGGAATCCATATGATTTCAAACATTTTGATCTGGACTATATGCAACTGTACACGGATGGTGAACCAGTTCTATCCAAACCTCTCAAGCTTGACATTACACAGAACAAATACCTGAACGCTTTTGAAACGCTTTACAAATCGTTTGATCGATTGAATGGTGAGAAAAGTTCCATTATAAAACGGGAAGATTGGCCTAGAGGTTATGCTTTATTTTCGTTTGACTTAACACCGGATTATGATGGCGATGATCATTTCCCCCTGATCAAGCATGGGAATTTGCGGCTAGAAATGAACTTTGCTACGGCTTTGCAACCTACCATCAATGTCATTGTCTATGCTGAATTTGACAACATTATTGAAATAAGTGCAAATCGCAGCATCCAATTCGACTACCAGTCATGAACACAAAGCAGATTGATGCCATATTGAGTCGTGATGTCATGACCAAAGACTTGTTTCAAGGCGTGTTTGCCATGGATCAGTTACCGTCTTTACAACGCGGCGCCTATGTGATCAACACAGACGATCAAGATGAACCAGGAGAACATTGGGTGGCAGTGTATTATGATAAAGACCCTGTGGAATATTTTGACTCTTATGGACTATTCCCTCTCGATGATCGTTTAGACATATTTTTAAGAAATGACTATATGTATAATTCTATCTCATTACAAACGCCAATATCATCATCATGTGGTTTTTATTGTGTATATTATATATTACATAGAGCTCGAGGTCAGAGTATGTTTGATATTGTGAATATATTAAAAAGAAAGGATGGTGATTTTATTGTAAAGGATTTTGTATATAGACATTATAAACCATTGTTTTATTAATGTTGTTGTTGTTATATTAGTTAAGTTGTAGTTAAATTGTTGTTGTTGTTATATTAGTTAAGTTGTTGTTGTTAAATAAAACAAACCAAGTTTTCAAACAGTCTTGTTTATTCTGTTCTATTTACAAAGTCTATTTACACTATTTACAAATTCTTAACTACAAACGCTATTTACACTATATACAAATTCTATTTACAAATTCTATTTACAAATTCTATTTACAAAGTTTACAAAGTCTATTTACACTATTTACAAACTCTTAACTACAAAGTCTATTTACACTATTTACAAACTTTTATTTTCAATACATTCATCAATGCATGCCATTCATCAGAATCTAAATTGATATAGGTATCATAGACATTATACCCGTGTTTGTAAATGCTATGAAAGCTCACATAACACACATCACCAAACTTTATCACTTTCACAGTTTCATGTTCAGACAGTTTCAGTTCATATCCTTCTTCTAAGTCAATGTCCATCACACGCATAGGTTGTGTCAGCTCAATGGATTTGGTACCCCGCTTGAGTTGTATTCCTCCCTCTTTGAATTCAAGCGTTAGGTTCTTTCCAATCCAATGCTTGTAACAGCGCGTTCCATTCCACTGTGTTGAGGGTGATGTAGTCGTAGCATTCTGTAAGCTCGTCATATTGGCGAAATTGTACAAACACGTCTAAGCAGTTCTCAGTCACACGCACTTCTAATTCATTTGAGACTGTCAGGAGAAAGCCAGGTATCCTGAACTTCTCTAGATGGTCTTTCAACACGGATTGGTCATCAAGTGATAGGACGAGATACTGTCCAAAATGTCTTAGCACAATGTCATCATATTCGTTTCTCAGATATGAGAATCCATGCGTCATTGGTTTATATTCCGTTAAAAAGTCTTCCATCTCGTTCAACAGTCAGATGAACTATGAGCTGTCTCCTTGTCTGCAAAGACGTTTTTATGCTCGCAAGATGGTGAAGAGTGGATGTTGTATCGCTTCTAGGAATCGTAAGACTGCGCGTCAGTTCTTGATATCAAAGAGGATCAAATCTGTATATGGTGTATCTGGCACAACTCCCTTATAATCCTTTGGATAATCCTGTAAAAGATTTCTACAGAATGTCACACGTATCTTAGAATCATATTCAGCTACCGTCACTTCCACTTTATTTTCAAGTCTACGTTTAAACCCAGGTTCAAGCGGTATGTTTTTAAAGTCTTTCCACACTTCAGGTTTAAACCGATGATAACTTGTCTTAGAATCTAGTATCACTTCATTCCTCTCATTGACAGTAAGGTAAACACCACCGTTCAGCATGAGTGCATTCATGATTGTTACCTTGTTATGACTTGTCGTCTTGTCTACGAAGCCTTTTATCCACTTCTTTCACCTGCTTCTTCAGCATTTTCCATTCAGATATTGTCAGCAAAATTCCCTTTTTCGTTGGACGTTTTTTTCCAGTCCCCTCATCTCTGAGGTATTTGCGAATGTTTACCACACCTTCATTACTTTGTTTCATAATCTTGATATACTTTCCATTGCCTAGAGAAAGCATTCCATCCCACGACTGTGGTGTTGGTGCTATCTCCACTTTTAATTTCTTGATGGTATTGTCAGGATGTTTCACATTCATGTCTTTGACTGTATCAGCAAGAGTATCCATATCCGTTGTTGCAGATCTTTTCCGATTCATGTTGACGCTTCAGTGTTCACACCTCAACTGACTCTAAAGTTGAAGTGTCTCCCCCTTATATACTGTAATGCCCATGCGCCAAAGTGGAATAGCCATCACTCATCACATATCGCTTGTCATCAAAAGGAGAGAGAGCCACTTTCCTCAACTTCTCCGAGAAGATCTGGTGGTCATGACTTCGAATGATGTGCCCTGTGGTTATCGTTTGCGTTTGGTTGAACAAACTGTCTCTATACTGGTGATGTTTCATACGTCTTTGACACGCGCGAGTAATGCCTTTAGCCGTACGTTTTTCTTTCCCACCATAAATCATACTATACATTTTCGGTCGAAGTCCAACAAACTCTTCTATGGGAATACCCGCCGTCTCATCTTTCATTTTCCCAAGCACTTTCTTGTTCACTTTGGAATGCAGGAAATGATCTGGGGGATAGTCACTTGTGTCGAACAAGTCAGCATCTTCCTGCATGTCTTTGTAGATATCTTCCGTTTCTATGTCATAACATAGACTGTCGGTGTCGCTGAACAACAGCTTGGCGTCGGGATACTTGGTCATGATGTAGTTGTAATGAAAGTGGAATATGAGCACCTTGCTGAGGTCGAGAATGGTGAAACCAACTTGAATGGGTTTATCCAGAAGCAGATCCACTTTGCGCAAATGTACCGCGGTTAAATCTTCGTTGAAAATTCTAAATTTGTGGAAGGAAGGTTTGGCCACAAGTTTCTTGAACCGCTTTTCCTGGTGAACGAGTTCCACATTCATGCGCCTTCTCACATTTTCCATGGTTTTGCCAAACACAGAGTTGTTCATCAATTTGAAGAAGTCTTTCTCAAACGGGTTCTTGGCCAACTTTCTCTTTTCCGTGTTCAAGGAGATGTATTTCTCCAACCATTTGCTCTGTGCAAACATGATGGCACGGTGCACCTTCGTGACTTTCAATCCTAGTGAGACATATTGCTGTAAATTTCTATAATGAAGTACATATTTCTTCTTGTCACACAGGTTGGGAATGAGCTTTTCACTAGGTTTGCCTTTCATGTTTAGATCTTTCCGTAGCTTCTGACTATGTTTTGACAATTCTCCCACTTTCACACATTTCCGTTCTGGAGCCACTGGATAGTGATTATGACGATCATGGATTGAATATGGGTATTCCAAATCCACTTCTAAAATGTATCCAATCTCGTCATCTTCATCCACATCCATAAAGTCAATGGATTCTGGCTCGCTCACCCACATAAATCCACTTTCCGGCATGCTTTGCGACATGGCCCAGCCATACAAGTTGTTTGCATCCAGGTACGTCAAGTAGTTGGTTGGTTTCGTGGGATTGTAATCTGGCACGTAGGGGTTATTTGCTTTCGCATACTTGTGTGTGATGACAGATATTCCTCCACGTAGGCCTTGTTCAACCATTTGGTACATGTCAATGTCGTTGATCAATTCCAATTTCACCTTTGTCGCTTTCAACATGGCATCCCACGACAGTCCTGGCGCTGTATAGTAGTGAGCAGGATCCAATTCATACGTGTTGAGACATACGTGACGAAAGTTTTCAAACACGTCAGCCAGCAGCAACACATCTGATTTCAGGTATAGGTCATGGTATTCGCCAAATGTAGTACAGTGGAATGTCTCCCACACCTTCTGCGCATGCGCATAATCCTCATCGCTGATGTCTTCTTCACTGAGCAGACTGTAAAACTTGTCCTTGGACGGTAGTTGTGTTTCAGCAAACTTGGATGGCTCATCCACGTAATCATAAGGGTACACTCCCTTTCTCAACAGTAAATCTTGTTGGTCACTATCGTGAATGTGTGACGTCATGTTATAAAAGTTGTCTTTCCCTTCTGCTGCCAGGTTGGATACCAACTTCTGTAGAGAAGTACTCATGAACTGATAACTGTCCGTAAATTTCAGATTGCTCATGGTGAATGCAATATATTTCTCAACGGTGTTGGGAATGACTGTAATTGTCTCATTTTTGAACTTTCCAATTTCTTCCATGATCAAATGGCTGTCGTAGCCTCGTAAATTGTGGAAAAAGACAGGAATGGTGAAAGAATCTTTATCTCCCTGCTTATCCTTTCGAAATCGGAATTGTAAATTGCATTGACTATGTGCAGCTCCGCGGTATTTGCCATTGATATGGTCATGATCTCTCACACGATCTGCTCCTAGAGGCTCATGACAAATGTAACAATCTGTGGCGTTCTTATAATGCTCTTCATCTTCATGAGTCATCACCATTTTCTTTTTCTGTTGTAAACCATGCACAATACGATCACGTTCATTCACCATATGGTCTAAAAAGACTTTCACAGCATTATCTCCTCGATACACGACTGGTGCACGTGTATCATACTGGCTCACAACCACATAGGCGAAGCTGTTTGGACGATGATGCTGATACTTGTCTCCTTCATGCTTTTTCGTGAAACATTCAAAGTCTGCATAAATGACAAAGGGCGCTCGCTGTTGTTTGGCTACATTCTTGAACTTGATGAAGGGTTCCTTGGGGAATGATAAACGTTGTGCGCCATGCTTGCCACACACTTCACGATGCTTGTCTAACAGATCTTGTCGCCTAAACCCGTGAAGACAGTTGAAACAATAAAAGGCTACACCATTATGCTTTGATCGATAAGCCATCAGTCTGCTGAAATTCTTGATGAGGCAATAATGTCTTGTCTTGTCATTGCTAATCAAAAGCAAGTTGATTTCTCTGGCGCTGGTGTTTCGACTGAGTTGTATGGGAACAACGACATCATGTTCATATCCAAACACGTTAATGGACACATCATTCTCCTTTTCAAACTTTGGAATGTCTGTAATCGGTGTGGGAAATGTCATGCCTTCTACCTTCAATTCGTTCTCAAATGGTGTGTAATGACTCACGCGATATGGGTGTTGATGACGATCTTGAGGGTGAAGGTGAGCCAATACAGACCATAAGAAGCACTTGTTGTCTTTATTCTGAATGTTTAACACACTTAATGTATTCTTTACTTTCTTCGGCAGTGGGATAAAACTGCTCGCTTCCAGAGGCGCTGACGTAGCTGTATGTACTTCAATGAATAATATGTTATCCAACACCCAACCAGAGCCTTGTCGCTCATGTTCATCAAACCTGGTAAACAATTCTTTATAGGCTTCTGGTAAGTCCTTCTCAATATCCGTTGGATTGTATGCTGCATATGTCGGACTACTGATGAAGGCATTATCCACCTGTTCTACCATCACGCCTTCAGCATTTGGTGTCATTTTCTTGAAGCGTGCATGTACCACAATGTACCATTTCATGCCACGGTTTAACGTTTCTAGCAAATGTCTCTTAATCCGGTTCTCTTGTTGTCGCATTTCAAGTAGCAAATCCGATCCATCTTCAGGCTCAAACCGTCTTTCCTGCGCGTTTTCACCAAGACTCACTCTTCTGCCTCTGCCTACTTGTCCTGTCTCTTTCTTTCTTTGTTCTTCATGAAACACATTTTCCATCTCAGCACATGCATGTGTCTCAAATGCATCCAAAGATGAAAATATCTTGGCGCATTTACAGCAGAGGACTGGATCAGGTCTGTCAACACCATCTTGTAACGTCTTTTGTCTCTTGGCTTCAATCTGCTCAACAAGCTCTTCATGAGTACGTTTCATCCTAGCTGGTTTGCATGTGTGTGTCACGAACAATTCCAGAGATGGAAATGTCACATCGCATTCATGACAGTAGACTGTTGCCATTGTTGTTGCTAGAACTGAAATGAAGTAAAATATACGTTTCACTCTTCCTTTTTTACCACTTCAATGGTGTGTTAACTCAGCAGAATGTATCACTAGTTGACTAGTTGACATGTTTCACTCATGCTTTTATGCTACTTCCATGTAATCAAAATATGGTGTGTAACTTTTCAAACTTGCTCAAAATTGTTCAAAAATGCTGACTCAGCAGAATTTTACTTGTGTATATGAATGTTTCACTTACAGTTGTACTGCTGCACTGCTACACAGCAGAGACATCTAGCGGTGAAGTTAAATGGTCTGCCAAATGGTATTCATCCGCGAAGAAGCACTGTAATGGCGGTAAAAATGCATACAGCCAGCTGCGCAAATAGCCTATGACTACTTTATAACAAAACTTTACATAAAACTGAATCAAATGGTGAAATTTTCATATAAATCGACCAAGTATAACGAAAGGTATTGTTTTACAAAGTTTCAATTAAGCAAATAACCAAAGTTTGTTTACAAAGTTTGTTTACAAAGTTTGTTTACAAAGTTTGTTTACAAATTTTCAATTATGTAAATAAGTCAAGTTTGTTTACAAAATTTGCTTACAAATTTTGTTTATAAAGTTTGTTTACAAATTTTGTTTATAAAGTTTGTTTACAAAGTTTGTTTACAAAGTTTGTTTACAAATTTTGTTTATAAAGTTTGTTTACAAATTTTATTTATAAAGTTTGTTTATAAAGTTTGTTTACAAAGTTTGTTTACAAAGTTTCAATTATGCAAATAACTAAAGTTTGCTTACAAGGTTTGTTTACAAAGTTTGTTTACAAAGTTTCAATTATGCAAATAACTAAAGTTTGTTTACACAGTTTGTTTACAAAGTTTGTTTACAAAGTTTCAATTATGCAAATAACTAAAGTTTGTTTACACAGTTTGTTTACAAAGTTTGTTTACAAAGTTCACTTTTTATTTATAAAGTTTCAATAAACACTTACCGAAATAGTTGTCACTGGATGCCATCCCTGGATCTGATGTTATTCAATTGCTTCCTTGCTCCACTCACCGAAATGACTGTCACTGCTGGATGCTCATCCCTTATATACCCCTCTGATGGAACTGAAGCTGACTTGACAGAATGTTGCTCGCCTAGGGGGGGGGGGGGAGGGGGGGGTCGGTCGACCCAAAAAATGAAAAATGTTCAGAATCGTCTGAAACGGATAAATATGCAAAAATCACAATTTCGAGGGGGGGGGGGGGTCGGTCGACCCAAAAAATGAAAAATGTTCAGAATCGTCTGAAACGGATAAATATGCAAAAATCACAATTTCGAGGGGGGGGGGGGGGGTCGGTCGACCCAAAAAATGAAAAATGTTCAGAATCGTCTGAAACGGATAAATATGCAAAAATCACAATTTCGAGGGGGGGGGGGGGAGGTCATCACTTTTTAGGGTCTGTTGTCGATTGACTTCGGAAATGAAAGCTTGACTTCATTGACTTCGACGATCATCGACTGAAACCCTAGGAAGCCGCCACACAGCATGACGTCATTATGACGTCATTATGACGTCATTATGACCTCATTATGACCTCATTATCACCTCATTATCACCTCATTATCACCTCATTATCACCTCATTATCACCTCATTATGACGTCATGGATGGCCGCGCCTATCCTAACGCTTATCGTGACCTCACTTCCGGTCCAGACAACATTTCCGGTCCAGGCAACACTTCCGGTCCAGACAACACTTCCGGTCCAGACAGTATGACGTCACTTCCAGACAGTATGACGTCATCAAGTGGTCCAGACAGTATGATAGACAGAAAGTGGGCGGGGCTTCATTGTCTTCATTGATCTCATTGGCTTTTCATTGGTCACGTGACTGATGACGTCATTATCACCATGGTTACGCCTTGGTTACGCCTATGACGTCACTTCCGGTCCAGACAGTATGACGTCATCAAGTGGCGCAAAACTCTCCTTTCCTACCTACTTAACGCTTATTATTCTGTACCTTTAGTCGGGATTAGAAACCGGTGTTGGGGTAAAATCCGCTTGACACGCGTCATGTAGAGAAGTTCTTTCAATGCGAACTGCACTTTTAATGATATATGTACACTGATGCATGTATTGAGTAAATAAAAGACATCAAAGTACCTTTGAGGTTTTGACGAGTCTTCAACAAAATTACGATCTCGATGTACAATATCATATCTGCTTAAAGTAAAAGATCCTATGAAGGACAGTTTAAACCCACTTGGGTAGAACCAAACAAAGAATGGTTCCATTCATGCAATCCTATCCATCTGACTCCGTCCATGTGGGTCGAGCCATCTACTTTGAATGGCTCTACTCATGAGGGCCAAAGTGGCTAATGGATTACCTCAGGTGTTTCCACCCATTTGCCTGCTTGGCTGTTCCCCTCTTCCCTTCCCCCCAATTTTAAGAAGAGGGATAGACCAGATCCTTAATAAGTCCATGTGCCCACAGATGAACGTACAGACAGATCTGAATTAACCAAACTCAAACAACAGTACACTGCTATGCCCTTCCTCCACTCCCTCCAAACTCCCACGGATGGTACTTTTAACCGGAGTCCGGTGACATACATACCAACAAAATTGAGTAAGAAATATCCATAATTAATGCTTTAATTCAAAACGCTAAGAATCGCACGATCTCTTATCAAATAAGCAGTATGTGCACTAAATAGTGCTTGAAATCAGCTCAAAAACTTTGATATGGCTGGAAAAATAGATTTCATATAGATTTCATAACAAATAAAATGCAAATAAATATTTTTGCACTCAAATCAAGGCATTCAGCACTGAGAATAACTACATTACATTCATGAACAAGAACAATACATGGGGAAGGATGAGGAGACCAACTGGACGGATATCTTAATGACGAACAGCAGGCAAGGCAACGGAAGAACGAGACGTAATAACGACGAGCAGGTATGCAGTTGTGGTAAAGTATGCAAGAATGCAAAAGGGTTAAAGATACATCAAGGCAGAGCAAAGTGCCAAATTGGGCTTCAGCAAGGGGCTGGTGAGGCGGTGGAGATCTCGAGCCAGGACGCAAAGTACAGTGTTCAGGATCTCCACGCTGAAGCACGTGATGGACCACCGTGTGACAGCAGGAGAGATAGAATTAAATGGCCGCGGTCGAACCAAGCTAGGGATTGGAGAGAACTGGAAGAAGACCTGGTTAAATTGCTAGAGAATACGCTGAGGGAAAAAGTCGACGACAGAGTCAGACCACTCACAAGCATGATATATGCAGTCGGCAGAGAAAGATCTAGGATAAAAAAAGAGGAAAGAAGAAAGTAGCAAAAGAGAATACGAACAGACGAGACAGGAGGAAAGTCAGGCTCTGACATCAACTAAAGACCCTGTCGAGGCAGTGGAAACAAGCACCTAGAGAGGAAAGACCGGCTGTAGACAGTGTTATGGTTAGACTTGGTGAACTCGTACGGCTCTTTACCTCATGCATTGATTTGGGAAGCGACGAAGCAGTACGGAATCTCAGACAAGGTGCACAGCCTAATCAAGCAATATCTTGATCAGCTAAAATTCAGATTCACGCTCAGAGATTTCACGACAGAGTGGCAGCGTCTAGAGAAAGACATTATTACATGCTGCACAATTTCAGTGATAGTCTTCCTAACAGCTGTAAACCTCATAATTATAACAGCAGGCAAGGAGTGCAGAGGCCCGAAGCTGGGAAACGGTCAACAACAAGACCCGCTGAAAGCTTTCATGGACGACTTGACAGCAACCAGGACAAAGCCACAAGGAAGCAGATGGATCCTACAACGACTGGAAGAACTGGCGCTATGGGCCCGGATGCCATTCAAAGCGAGAAAGTGCCGAAGCATGGTGATAACAAAGGGGGAATAGACAAAATGGCAACGGACAAAATGGCAACGGTCAAAAGGGCAAAGTAGACAAGTACAACCGGTTCAAGCTCCGTGGCGAACAGATACCAGCGGTAATCGAACAACCGGTGAAGTGCTTCGACAAGTGGTATGATGGAAGCCCAAGAGACACTGAAAATTCTCAGAAAGTCATACACCAGTTACAAGAACATTTGGAAAAAGTGGAGACAGCATTACTGACGGGTAGATACAAAGCGTGGAGTTTCCAGTATGGAATTTTACCAAGGCTGACATGGCCGATGCTCATGTACGATATACCCATGAGTTGGATTGAAGCCATGGAAAGACTGGCGAGCTCGCATCAACGACGGTGGCCAGGAGTGTCCCCGAGTTTCTCCTCGGTGGAATTGTACAGTAAATCCGCAAGTCTGCAACTACCGCTATCCTCAGTCATAGAGGAATGGAACGTAACCAAAGTAAGGGCCCAGATACAGCTGCTAGAATCTCGAGACCGCAAAGTGAGAGATGCAACCTCACAATAAAGCACATCAAAAAGTGGTCGGTTCAACATCGCTTAAGTGAGGCAATGAGTGGTCTACGTCAGAAGGACTTTGTGGGCACAATTATTATTATTAAATAAAAAAGTAATAATAACAATAATTAACAATAATAATAATAATAATAATAATAATAATAATAATAATAATAATAATAATAATAATAATAATAATAATACGTTACATGTTACAGCCGTTGGGCTATTTTTTCTTGACAATAAAAAATGATTTTCTTGTCTCAGCTTTTTCTCCGACACTACAGGCCCTAGGACCACAAAAGTTTGTAGAACTTGATGTGAGGGTGTGCAGCCCGCATTTTTCGCCTACGATTTCGTTTTCATGCTTAAAACGCCATGCGAACACAGCTGATTTTAGAATAAATAAATACAGCGCATTTAAAAGCAAAGCAACGGTTGAGCAAAACAGCGCAGGTTATGGGAGTTATGCGAGCTCTGCCTGCATAGAGAAAAAGTGCTAGTCCGTTCAATCAATAAAGCCGTTGAGCCAACATAACCAAGCAGATGAACCTCATAAGCCCCATACGCGCTGCGCCATAAGCTCTGTACTTAGTTGTATTACAGACTATGCGGCTTGTAAAAAACTTCATGTTGTTCAAGAAATAATAAGCCGTTCAAAGAAATATTTTTACCTTTAAATGTTTGTCAAGCGTTGAAGATTTCGCTAGTGAAATACGGCTCTAGTTTATTCCTGGGAAGGGGGGGGGGTGTAGGGTGGGGGGGGGGGGGTGTCGTACCGGAAGCAGATAGAGCACATCTGAACCGAAATGTCAGCGGGTCTGGCATGACGTCACCAGACGGTGGCATTCAGCTTTACACGCGACCAGTTAGCACGCACTTAGCATGTCTGTTTTTTACCCGGCGTAGACATGCAAACACAAACGAGCTTCCATTTTGTAGTGAGTCGATAGAGTGACATTGGGGACACGATCTGGAGTTTTTCCTTATTCTAAATGATTAATTTTTTGCATTGAAAATACAACGTAGGGAAATGTGGGGGAATATAATCGTATTGTTACAGAAATTCCTGGAAAGGAGACGCCAAGGCCCACAAATATAAGGAAAAGGCCGGCGTGTCCGCGGCAACCATTTTCTGCCCCCCGCCCAAAAAAACAAAAAAAAAAAACGAAAAAAAATCAGAGGAACAATCTTACAGTATTTAAAATAAGACTAAAACACGTTGTAACTTCTTTGTTGATACGTTCGAATATATTTGTCATATGGTAGCCATATGTATATATATATATATATATATATATATATATATATTATATATATATATATAATATATATATATATATATATATATATATATATATACATATATACATATATACACATATTTAATATCATTATGGTACCAAATGTCCATAATGTGGTAAGAATATGGTCAAAGCGCTTCAATATTTGACACCATATAGAAAACATGTGTCACCCACATGGTTATCATATGTTTAGATCCTGTTTCAAAATGATGATTCCTGATAGAAAGGAGCCGCGCTATGAACCGGCTGTCGGATTCGTGCTGTTGGATTCGTGGTGTTGGATTTGTGGTGTTGGATTCATAGTATCGAATTAATTCGTGGTGTCGGATTCGTGCTGTCGGATTCGTGGTGTTGGATTCGTGCTGTCGGATTCGTGGCGTTGTTTTCTTGGTTTTCTTATTAGGATTTGTTTACAGTGTGAAATAAATGAAGTATATTTTAAAAAAGGCAAAACTGTGGGATTGTTTTAATGTTTAAGTAAAAAGCGAACTGTTTAGTTCAATCTCGAAATATTGCGCACGAAGACGAATAAAAAAGTTCACCCGCTTTACATTAAATCAGCCTGTCTGATTCATGCTTTGAGAGCACATTTCTAGTAATTATTCACTAAAATTTAAAATCAAGATACACAGAAAACACAGTCAACGTGTAAGTGCAAAAAAAAAACAAAAAAAAAACCTTGCGGTGTTTTTAGTTTTCTATAAAAAAGTGTGACGACGCCATTACACTTCCCGGTGAGACACTCATTTACACATCACGAAATGCCCAATTGATACGTCCATGCATAATTCATGCTGATCCTGTTGATGATTTAAATCCTTAAGTGGTGTTGTTATATGTACACAGTCTCGTTCTCAAACAGGCTGAGTAGGCTCTACACACATCAATAAATGCCCCTTGAAAACATGCATTAAAATTGTTTCAAGTAAGCATTAATTGCCCACAAACACCAAACAGAGTTGCCCATTCTAGTTTGGAGTGGGGGACAACATGCTACAAATACACAAACACATAAAACATAGAAAATACGCATTATCATAAGGCAACACGCAATTTACCCGTTTAGTTGTGTATTTTTGTTCCCTCAGTGAATTGGATATGAGAAATGTCTTACAAATGACATTCACAGAACAATATATAATGGTTTTTAATAATTCCGGATACTTAAAGTTACTTTAATTAAAATATATATATTAAAAAAATTAAAAATAAATATACAAATAAATAAATAAATAAAAATATATAAAAATTAAAACGGCACAATGAGTGACAGCGACACAGAAAGTGAGACGCCGAAACGAGCGACGTGGAACCGGAAGATCGATTTCTTACTGGCGTGTATTGGCTTTAGCGTCGGTCTCGGGAACGTCTGGAGATTTCCGTACCTGTGCTACAAAAATGGCGGAGGTTAGTGCTTCGAATGGTTGTATCACTCCACGAAAATATCTCGATCAAAAACCTCTTTCTTTTTTTCTTTCTCAGGTCCAAAAAAAAAAAAAGAAGCAATCTTGTTCCTGATTTTAAAGAAGTCGACCATGCAGTTTCTCCGGCAAGTTTTACGCATGTTCTAGAAATAAATTAGACCCGACCGGGATGTTACTTTTTACATTTGAAATATATTTTATATTTCAGTGACCGCCATTGCCAAAATCTTTGTTTTTTTTTCGCAAAATATGGGTGAGTGGTTTCATAGCATTTATGTGAGATATCAGTTGTATCACAGTTGCTACTTTGACTCATTTGAGGTATTTCTTCTCTTCTCTTCGAGCGCCAAATTTTAGGATAAATTTATCCTCTGAAACGTCATTTCCAGTCCTTATTTTGCCTTCCAGGTAAATCGCTTTTGCTTTAAAATTTCTTTTTTTCTTCTTCAGATATTAGTGACTAGCTAGTTTGGGGATGAGAAACAAAGTTGTTTTTTTTTTTTTCCACTCGCCTTAATACCGGATTGTTACATTCATTCCATAACATCACAATACGCGTTTATTAGTAAAATTAGTTCAAAAATAACTTTTGAACGAATTCAGCACATGGCTTTCATATCATTTTGTTACGTTAATAAATAAAAGATAGATTTGGTTTAATATTGGTGATAATTACATGCTATATTTTAGATATTTAAGCTAATTCACATGGGCTCTCATCTGTGTCATTTCGTGCATCCACATATACCGTGCTTATTGCCCCCTCCCCCTCCCCTATATAAGATATAAGTGGTTTTAGTACAAATTCACACTATACCAGAACGGCACTGCGCATTCAAGTCGGAAATGTGTTAAATTTTGTCACGTGTGTGAGGAAGCAGGCAGGAGATAGCAGCGTCGTTCCGGCATCGCGTTTTCTTATCTTGCTTCAGCGGGTGATTTGAACCCATCCCCAACAGCCAAGCTTATACTGGGCATCGTGCAAGAAAAATTAATAAGCATTTAATGAAATTATTTAATTGGTTGATATTCCTATGGTAAGCTGGGGAAGGGAGGGGGGAGGAGGGGGGGGGGCGTGGGAGTGTATTTTTAGTTAGTGGCACGGTAATGAACCAAAATGTTAAAACTGCAAAACAATGGAATGTTCACTGAAGAAATTCTTCCAGCATTTTCCTTTCTTTCCAAATAATTGCAACTTTTTTCGGCCGATTTCGAAGTTTATCAAACATATTTTTTTTGTGTGTTTTTGCAATATCTTAGCTGCTTTTCTGTACGAACAAATTCACCCCCGTAAGAATTCAGATTAAAAAAGAAGACAAAAAAATAAATAAAAGGCAAAAAAGACCCCGCCCCCCCCCCGGAAATTGACAGCTGGGAAATATTACTTAAATAACCGACGCCAAATCAACACCGGATTTCGTTAGTTTAAGGAAGTCGAAACAATGAATACCTTCCGAAGTCTTATCAACGTTGAATAAAGGTTGCAAATGGAAGTCGAAAAATCTCTAGACGTTGTATAGAGGCCTGGAAAGCGACGTCGTATACACGCTGGGGAAAATGTTAATCTAGAATCGCCGTCAAAACAGCGCAGTCGTAACTGTAGTCATCCTCCGTCAAGTGTTCTTATTTTTACCGGTATTCAAAAATGATTGGAATCCTGACTTTATCTTACACATCAAAGCTTCGGATTTTAGACCATGTCATGGATGTTTTTTGTTTTGTTTTGACGATTTTTGTTTTGTTTTGACGATTAGTGATGACTAAAGATGATTGATGATTGACGATGATTGACGATTAACGATGACTGACAATTATTGATGATTGACGATGCTTGATCTTGACGATGATTGATGAATGACGATGATTGATGACTGATGATTATCGATGATTGACAGTGATTGATCTTGACGATAATTGATAACTGACGATCACTGATGACTGACGATTATTGATGATTGACGATGAACGATGATGGACGATGATTAATGATTGATGATTCATCATGACTGAGATTTTTCTCACAGGAATTCTTCGCCAGCATCCGTCCGTTTCCGAAAGACGATGGACACCTGCAGAATCTCGCTGTCTATTTCCGGGTAGTTGGTTGACGCCGGCTGCATTTCATCTTCAGTCTCTCCACCAGGTCACTGAATCACCATCTCGAGTCATGGGTGGATATTCTGTCCTAAATACCCGGGGATCCCTGGCGTACCATGAGTGTCCATGAGTGTCCATGACTTTGTAGTGACCCCCTAAATGCGGAGTACTAATTTTTAAACAAACGCGTAGCAAAGTTCGAAAAAAAAAACCGTTTTGTGGGAAACGCGGAGTACTGAATGAAAATTACCCCCATTAAAACGAAGTTGGCACTTTGCGTGGACCGCGTCTGACCTGAAAATTACCCCCCTTTCTCCGCGCTCTTTTTTTCACTTCGGTCGAGCACGGTAACGCATATGATACCAAGTGTCCCTGTCCTGAGTTATCACCAAAGTGTGCGGTGTTACTTAGATAGGATGAGTTTCCAACTGGCATCACTCGGGTGATTACAGAATGCTGGTGCATTGTCACACTGGAAAACTATGACACAGTTTTGTTATCTGTTGTCGCCATTCATTTTAATTGGGATGAGTCTGTGTATCAGATATCACTGTTTGAGTTAATTAGCGCCAATTTTGTGAAAGCTGATGCTTTATTACCATGTCAATTGGCCTTATTTACATTCCGCGAATATCAATGGCCCCATCTCTTCTGATTATGCGCAGTGATAATCCATGACGTCATCACGGCTAGACACCTGGTGGTGCCATAACAACATAGTCTCAAATGTTCACTGACGTTATTTGTTGCAAAAAAGCACAGATTTCGGCTAAACGACATTTTAAAGATGTCGTATAAAGAGAGCTTTTTAAAGATTTAAGGGGTGCCACATTATGCAGGCGTTTCAATAGAGAAAGCTGCAGGAATTCACGGCTTCCCTGCCGGCTTAACCTTACAGTC
>CATKHT010000070.1:0-77000 GCA_949752745.1 Protula sp. h YS-2021 | reverse complement strand
TGAAATCTGTAAAGGATTTTTTGATCTCAAAAATAATTTTTGATATCAAAATATCAGTCTATTTTTTTTAAATAAAAATTTCAGAAACACACATCTGTAAATAAATAATGACTAGTCCTCGTATATAGAATCTTTCTTAAACTTGTTTACTCTACAAAAAAGAAGCAATTCTTGAGATCTATTCTTGTGTTGCTATTATTGATCTCAAATAAGTCAAGTTTTCATCTCCAATATTATTTGACGATTCGTTATATTTTATGTAAATGTGTGTCTCCCTTAAGAAAGAAGTCTCCCTTAAGATTTTTTTTAGATTTTTTTATCTCAAAAATAAATTTTTGACATCTAAACTTCAATTTTTGATAGCAAAATATAAATAATTGAGATCTACATTGATTTATTGATATCTTTAATTATATTTTGATATCAAAAATAAGCATTAAATGTTAAAACGGCATTCCCATAGGGTTTAGGGTAGGCTGCACTCACTTGAATTAATGAAAAGTAGTTATAACGGGCTTTTTTGCAATACAAGATCTTCAAGTCAGAACGCCCCTCCCCCCCCCCCCCCTAAAAAAAACGTATTCCGTGTAAGACAGAATTTTATAGAAAATACATTATGACAGGGAAAGCTTGTTACAGGGAAAGTAATTATTAAATCTAAGGTAGAAAAAATGTTCGGCAATTCTCGGTTGCCACGCGATTAGAGAGACATTTGTGACGAGGGCCGACGGCGTATTTATTATCCTCGCTCATCTGTGTCTTATTGAGCAAGACCTTGCCAATAAGTCACGAAACCTCACACAAATTCTAATTTGTCAAAATAAGTGAGCTTTCTTGCCACTGTTGTCCGCAAGCCGAAACTAAAGGCAAAGGAAGAACTAATCTCGTTTCTCATCACGCCCGGTCCACTGACTCGCAAATAAACAAGGAGTGAAGCTGATTAAAAAATTTTCATTTTGTCAAGAAAAATGCCACATAAGGCAAGCATAATTATATTATGTCACAGTGATCTTGCAACACTTTATCATACTTTGAGCTGAAAAGCAGCAACATAACCATTAGCTAACGAAAAATGACACCAGAAAAGATCGTTCTCACCCGATCCCAATTGTAAACAAAATTTCTTGGTTGTTGGTTCAATTTTAAAACTTAAAATCCACCTATTCAATATGTTTTTAGGAACGTTTTTATTCTTAATAGAGGTCTGAACCCCCATGAAAGTTATTAAGCTATCCACCCCCCCCCCCCACCCCTAATTCATAAAACAACACAACAACCAAGGATTTTCTTAAGCATGAGGCCGTCGGGATTTCACACGAGCCGATCCATTCCGCTGATCGACTCCATCGATCCATACCACTAATACAACCGACCGATCCATCCCACTGATCCAGCCGACTAATCCATCCCACCGATCCATCCCACTAATCCGTCCCACTGATCCAGCCGGCTAATCCATCCCACCGATACATCCCACCAATTCGTCCGAATGATCCACCCCACCGATCCACCACATCGATCCATCCCACCGATCCATCCCAACAATCCATCCCACTGATCCACCCCACCGATCCGTCCCACCCATCCAGCCAACCGATCCACTACATCGATCCATCCCACCCATCCATCCCAGCAATCCATCCCACTGATCCACCCCACCGATCCGTCCCACTGATCCAGCCCACCGATCCATCCCTCTGACTAGTTTTCACCAACTTCTTTTAATCGCGCTGCATTGTTAACGTTGCGCTAGTGATACATCTATTGCCTTGAAATTCACATCTTATCGCTCGCTGTGACGTTCCCTACTGTAAGTCTCCAGTCCTGGCATTTCTCCGCGAGGACCGCGTCTGGTCTCATAACCCACCTTTCTCCACGTCTTTTTTTTTTTTTTTTTTTGTTTTTTTTTTGTTTTTTTTTTTTTTTTTGTGGTAACAATTTTCATACCAAGTGGTCCCTCTAGGCTTTAGCCTTTCTTCTTAATTTCTTAGGAGCAAGACCCCCAGCTATGGTTCAGAAATAGCGATTTGCCGCCCAGACGTAACTGCAATTACGTATGAAAAAAAAACATTCCTGGTGCTTTTTGAACTTTGGATGTTGTTTCTATTTAGAACTATGGTCAATTACTTTCCATGTCAGCAAGCAATTGCTCAAATGCGGGATTACATTCTTTGCGAAATCGTACAAATTTTTGCCACAAGCCAAACAAATACAGAATACAAGACAAGTTTGGTTAGACTGATAAATTAAAGCTGCTAATGCTGTCTGAAAGTGATCAAATTTATAGCCTAAACACAATTGTGATCCCTTCCCTCCATAAAAACAATGTTTTAGGTAATCGATTTAGAAGAAGAGCTGGAGATGTGTTACTGAGTCAAATTGTCTCGGGATTACAAATGACCTAAATCTCCCAACAGAGTAGTATAGAAATGGTCGTAATAAAACACTTTGCACTTTAAATGCACTTTAAATGCACTTTGTGACGTGATAATGACGTCATCAGTCACGTGACCACTGAAAAGCCAATGAAATCAATGAATGCAATGAAGCCCCGCCCACTTTCTGTCTATCACCTGTCAATCACCGTGACGTCATGAATCACGTGACCAATGAAAAGCCAATGCTATCAATGAATGCAATGAAGCCCCATCCACTTTCTATCACCAGTCAATCATCGTGACGTCAGACCCCACCTATGACGTCATAATGACGCCATACGTGTTTTATTACGAACATGTGCGTAATAAAACAGTGTTCTGTATGTTTAATTTTGACATGTCGTTATTTTAACTTTAAAAAAGTGAAAAAATTAGATAACTTTCGTTATGGTTAACCAGTTTGAATGAAAATTTTACCATTTGTATTGTATTGTATTGTATTGTTCTTTAGATCCCTTACAACTGCTATGGTCATGCCGGGATCCCCCCCCCCACATTATACTGAATTGGGGCATTCCAGCCCTCCTTTTAACCCTTACATGTGGAGTGCCTCACAGGGTAGCAAGGAGGAATCCCAATTTTAAAGTCTTAGGTATGACCCGACCGGGGTTTGAACCCATGATCTTCCAGTTTCGAGGCGGACACTCTAACCACTAGGCCACCGAGGCTGGTCTTTTACCATTTGATTCAGTTTTATATCTAGTTTTGACATAAAGTGGTCATAGGCTATTTTCACAGGTGGCTGTATGCATAATTGTTTCACCTTAAAATTTTAACTAAAAAAATGAAAAAGTTAGATAACTTTCGTCATCGTTGACCTATTTGAATGAAAATTTTAACGTTTGATTCAGTTTTATATCTAGTTTTGACATAAAGTGGTCATAGGCTATTTGCGCAGGTGGCTATATGCATAATTGTTTCACCTTAAAAGTTCAACTTTAAAAAGTGAAAAAGTAGATATCTTCCGTTATGGTTAACCGATTTGAATGAAAATTTCACCGTTTGGTTAAGTTTTATGTCTAGTTTACAGTGATTATAGAATAGGTGACTGTAAGCACTTTGTGGGGCACACCCATTCAAAGATGTGTTCGAATGACAAGCACCCCCATTCAAACATGCGTTCGAATGGCAAGCCTCCTATTCAAAGACGGTGTTCGAATGGCAAGCCCATTCAAACATGTGTTCGAATGGCGAGCCCATTCAAACATGTGTTCGAATGGCAAGCCTATTCAGAGACGGTGTTCGAATTATCAGGAAGTGTTTTATTACGCCCATGGGCGTATCAGAACACTGTTTTATTAGGCCCATGGGCGTAATAAAACACGTATGGCGCCATTATGACGTCATAGGTGGGGTCTGACGTCACGATGATTGACTGGTGATAGAAAGTGGATGGGGCTTCATTGCATTCATTGATTTCATTGGGTTTTCATTGGTCACGTGACTGATGACGTCATTATGACGTCACAAAGTGCATTTAAAGTTCAAAGTGTTTTATTACGCCCATTTCTATACTACTCAACAGCTTCAAACAAAAATACGTTGATGGCCGTGGCTTTCGGCAGGATGGGGAGACAGTTGCATTGGGTCTCGCTTTCTGATGGGTGTGCCGGGGGATTTCGGGTTTAGCAGGGATTATTACTTTGTGAGTGGGTGGATGAAAGTAAATGCTTGCAGCTCTGCAACTCCCTGCACCTCTAATGTTGAATTTACAGAATTTTGTACAGAATTTTCCAACGTCGAATTTCTACAAACTAAGTTCGACATGAGCCACAAAAGTAAATCAAATATCATATGCTTGCATGGAATCTCCTGCTTGTATAGGGTGTGGGCAGCTCTGTAATCAGTTAGTGTGCTTGCGTGGAATTTCCTGCTTGTATAGGGGTGGACAGCTCTGTAATCAGTGTGCTTGCGTGGAATTTCCTGCTTGTATAGGGGTGGGCAGCTCTGTAATCTGCCAGTGTGCTTGCGTGGAATTTCCTGCTTGTAGAGGGTGTGGGCAGCTCTGTAATCAGCCAGTGTGCTTGCGTGGAATTTCCTGCTCGTAGGGGGTGTGGGCAGCTCTGTAATCAGTCAGTGTGCTTGCATGGAATTTCCTGCTTGTAGAGGGTGTGGGCAGCTCTGTAATCAGCCAGTGTGCTTGCATGGAATTTCCTACTTGTATAGGGGTGGGCAGCTCTGTAATCAGTCAGTGTGCTTGCGTGGAATTTCCTGCTTGTATAGGGGTGGGCAGCTCTGTAATCAGTCAGTGTGCTTGCGTGGAATTTCCTGCTTGTATAGGGGTGGGCAGCTCTGTAATCAGTCAGCGTGCTTGCATGGAATTTCCTGCTTGTAGAGGGTGTGGGCAGCTCTGTAATCAGTAAGTGCGCTTGCGTCGAATTTCCTGCTTGTAGAAGGTGTAGGCAGCTCTGTAATCAGTCAGTGTGCTTGCGTGGAATTTTCTGCTTGTATAGGGGTGGGCAGCTCTGTAATCAGTCAGTGTGCTTGCGTGGAATTTTATGCTTGAAGGGTGTGGGCAGCACTGTAATCAGTGTGCTTGCGTGGAATTTCCTGCTTGTAGAGGGGTGGGCAGCTCTGTAATCTGTCAGTGTGCTTGCGTGGAATTTCCTGCTTGTAGAGGGGTGGGCAGCTCTGTATTCAGTCAGTGTGCTTGCGTGGAATTTCCTGCTCGTAGGGGGTGTGGGCAGCTCTGTAATCAGTCAGTGTGCTTGCATGGAATTTCCTGCTTGTAGAGGGTGTGGGCAGCTCTGTAATCAGCCAGTGTGCTTGCATGGAATTTCCTACTTGTATAGGGGTGGGCAGCTCTGTAATCAGTCAGTGTGCTTGCGTGGAATTTCCTGCTTGTATAGGGGTGGGCAGCTCTGTAATCAGTCAGTGTGCTTGCGTGGAATTTCCTGCTTGTATAGGGGTGGGCAGCTCTGTAATCAGTCAGCGTGCTTGCATGGAATTTCCTGCTTGTAGAGGGTGTGGGCAGCTCTGTAATCAGTAAGTGTGCTTGCGTCGAATTTCCTGCTTGTAGAAGGTGTGGGCAGCTCTGTAATCAGTCAGTGTGCTTGCGTGGAATTTTCTGCTTGTATAGGGGTGGGCAGCTCTGTAATCAGTCAGTGTGCTTGCGTGGAATTTTATGCTTGAAGGGTGTGGGCAGCACTGTAATCAGTGTGCTTGCGTGGAATTTCCTGCTTGTAGAGGGGTGGGCAGCTCTGTAATCTGTCAGTGTGCTTGCGTGGAATTTCCTGCTTGTAGAGGGGTGGGCAGCTCTGTAATCAGTTTGTGTGCTTGCATGGAATTTCCTGCTTGTATAGGGGTGGGCAGCTCTGTAATCAGTCAGTGTGCTTGCGTGGAATTTTCTTGCTTGTATAGGGGTGGGCAGCTCTGTAATCAGTCAGTGTGCTTGCATGGAATTTTCTGCTTGTAGGGTGTGGGCAGCTCTGTAATCAGTGTGCTTGCGTGGAATTTCCTGCTTGTATAGGGGTGGGCAGCTCTGTAATCAGTCAGTGTGTTTGCGTGGAATTTCCTGCTTGTAGGGTGTGGGCAGCTCTGTAATCAGTCAGTGTGTTTGCGTGGAATTTCCTGCTTGTAGGGTGTGGGCAGCTCTGTAATCAGTCAGTGTGCTTGCGTGGAATTTCCTGCTTGAATAGGGGTGGACAGCTCTGTAATCAGTGTGCTTGCGTGGAATTTCCTGCTTGTATAGGGTCGGGCAGCTCTGTAATCAGTCAGTGTGCTTGCGTGGAATTTCCTGCTTGTAGAGGGTGTGGGCAGCTCTGTAATCAGTCAGTGTGCTTGCGTGGAATTTCCTGCTTGTATAGGGGTGGGCAGCTCTGTAATCAGTCAGTGTGCTTGCATGGAATTTCCTGCTTGTAGAGGGTGCGGGCAGCTCTGTAATCAGTCAGTGTGCTTGCGTGGAATTTCCTGCTTGTGTGGGGTGGGCAGCTCTGTATTCACTCAGTGTGCTTGCATGGAATTTCCTGCTTGTAGAGGGTGTGGGCAGCTCTGTAATCAGTCAGTGTGCTTGCATGGAATTTCCTGCTTGTAGAGGGTGTGGGCAGCTCTGTAATCCGTCAGTGTGCTTGCGTGGAATTTCCTGCTTGTGTAGGGGTGGGCAGCCCTGTATTCACTCAGTGTGCTTGCGTGGAATTTCCTGCTTGTATAGGGGTGGACAGCTCTGTAATCAGTGTGCTTGCGTGGAATTTCCTGCTTGTATTGGGAGGGGCAGCTCTGTAATCAGTCAGTGTGCTTGTGTGGAATTTCCTGCTTGTAGAGGGTGTGGGCAGCTGTATAATCAGTCAGTGTGCTTGCGTGGAATTTCCTGCTTGTAGAGGGTGTGGGCAGCTCTGTAATCAGTCAGTGTGCTTGCATGGAATTTCCTGCTTGTAGAGGGTGTGGGCAGCTCTGTAATCAGTCAGTGTGCTTGCATGGAATTTCCTGCTTGTAGAGGGTGTGGGCAGCTCTGTAATCAGTCAGTGTGCTTGCGTGGAATTTCCTGCTTGTATAGGGGTGGGCAGCTCTGTAATCAGTCAGTGTGCTTGCATGAAATTTCCTGCTTGTAGAGGGTGTGGGCAGCTCTGTAATCAGTCAGTGTGCTTGCATGGAATTTCCTGCTTGTAGAGGGTGTGGGCAGCTCTGTAATCAGTCAGTGTGCTTGCGTGGAATTTCCTGCTTGTAGAGGGTGTGGGCAGCTCTGTAATCAGCCAGTGTGCTTGCATGGAATTTCCTACTTGTATAGGGGTGGGCAGCTCTGTAATCAGTCAGTGTGCTGGCGTGGAATTTCCTGCTTGTATAGGGGTGGGCAGCTCTGTAATCAGTCAGTGTGCTTGCGTGGAATTTCCTGCTTGTAGAGGGTGTGGGCAGCTCTGTAATCAGTCTGTTTCATGCCGAGATCCGCCCCTGTGATTTAAACAGGTGCTTCACCGAATTATGTGTAACCAGCGAAAAGTTACTGATCCTATCTTCTTCAATTGTTTCTATTTTTTTTTATTTATATATTTATTTATTTATAGCTTTCATTTCTCGTTTGGCTTTCTTTTTCCAAGTTTTCTTTGAAAAGAAACTTCATAAAGCCTTTCAAACAATTCAGCAACAACAGTATTTTTTGCCGCCGATTGTTGTCGAATTTTACATAGCAAATTCGGCTGTCAGTCATTTGTAAAAACCGTTCTTTTTTCTGGAACAGAAAAAAGGATCTTCCATTTGTGTGTAAAAGTACAAGAATTAATCTTGCTGTGTAAACAGTAGCAAACTGCAACGAAAAAAAAGTATATCATAGTTTAGATTTAGCGAATGTTAGCAAACAAAAACAAACGGAAACCGGGCAATGGCATTCATGAACAGAATAAAATGGATGGCACCCCACTCCCCGCAAATGGATGGCATCCCCTCCCCCCGCAAATGGATGGCATATCCTCCCCCCGCAAATGGATGGCACCCAAATCCCCGCAAATGGATGCCACCCCTCCCCCCCCCCCCGCAAATGGATGGCACCCCTTCCCCCGCAAATGGATGGCACCCCACTCCTCCGCAAATGGATGGCACCCCTCCCCCCCGCAAATGGATGGCACCTCACTCCTCCGCAAATGGATGGCACCCCACTCCCCGCAAATGGATGGCACCCCCTCCCCCACAAATGGATGGCACCCCACTACTCCGCAAATGAGACCATCACGCCAATAGAACCACTTTTCAATTTCATCCCAGTAGGGGCCCTGTTTCTGGTCCTAGTGGGGGCCCTGTTTCCGGGACTCAATCTCTTTGTAATGGCCTTTGACTAATAGAACCATATTTGTAACTTATTTTACCACACTTTTTAGCCAATACTTTTTTGATTTTTAAACTTAACGTACACATTATTTAGGGGGAGTGGACCATCCCCTACCCCCTAATTCCGGAAATAACGCAACGCTTACACACGAGTTCGTGCAGCACACTGCGATATTGCACTGAGTTGTCTAAGCTGCTGTCAACTTAAGAACTTGTTTGATTGCCCTTGCGCCGTGACTTCGGCTTTTTCCGGAAAGATTTTGGCATGCTACACTGATACTTTCGAGATACTGCATGTGTATTACATTGGGTGTCACTCATGGAAAAATCCCAGCTTACACACAGAAAGAACAAAAAAGAACAATTTAATTTTCATCACCAATTTATTTTTCAAAACAAACCAAGCAGAGCAACAACAATGATGCTTCAAGTGCACATGTACTCGTAAACTGTCAAGCGCACATGTACTCGTAAACGTCAAGTGCTCATGTACTCATAAACGTCAAGCGCACATATCCTCGTAAACGTCAAGTGCACATGCACTCGTGAACGTTGCAAGTGCTCATATACTCGTAAACGTCAAGCGCACATGCACTTGTAAACGTCAAATGCTCATGCACTCGTAAACGTCAAGTGCACATGCACTCGTAAACGTCAAGTGCTCATGCACTCGTAAACGTAAAACTCAGCTCAGCAAAACTCAGAAGCATGGTCACTACATCCACCACAACATGATTTATTCGCCTTTAATGCAACCGCTCTTTGACGTCTTGAGCAATTACTAACACGAAAACCCCAGCAGTGGCGGACCCTCCCCCCCCCCCCGGGGGAGGGGGTGTCAGGGCTTGCAACCCTCTCCCCCCCCCAAACAAATTCGAAAACAATTACAGATAAACTTCGTGTTTGCACACACACAAAAAAAAACAAAAACGTTTGACTGCTAAACTCGCTACTTTGGGTGATTATTTGAAGTTGAAGCCCCCCCCCCCCCCCCCACTCCTTTTAACAAAATTGTATCAACCACTTACCAGCAAAAGAATCGAACTACTGGGAAGTTCTACACGCTACAAGACAATAAGCACCGGACTACGAGGAAGAAGAGAACACACAACAAAAAACCAAGAGACCAGAGAGAAATAAACGAGATAAAAAAAGTGAAGTAAAATCTTCTCCGCCTGCCAGGAAAAAATGAAACAAATAAATCCACGATCACTTCTCAATTCTGTAAAGACATGCTGGAGGTTCTGAAAGTCAGCACTTGGCACATGATGTCAGTAACCAAGTGAGTCCACATTACCTCTCTAGTAACCAGAGGAGTCCACCTTACCTATCTCGTAACCAGGTAAGTTCACATTACCTATCTCATAATCAGGTGAGTCCACATTACCTATGTGTTTTCATTAACACCGACACAACAGATATAGGCACATAACCTTATATAAAGAAGAAGATCGCAAATGTAAATTCTTCCCCTTGAAAAATTCAACGTGTCAGCCAACTGCACTCTTTTCTCACAAGTACAGTCTGAGTTTTTAAATGTACAACTGAACTGGCAAGAATAAAAACTAGTTTTATTCATAAAATATTTAAAATTAAATTAGTTCTGTTTGTTATTTTCTCTTTTTTCGTCGGCGAGCGGATGAAGCAGACCAGTTTCTATCAATCCGGCCACGACGGGTTTACAAGGAAACATTTTCAATGATTAACAGTTCATTTGACAAGAACAACGAGAAGAAAACAGCCACAGAAAGTGAAATGGAAAGAAAATACAAACCATAAATCTAAAAGTATATTTATCAATGAAAACATTTCAGTTTCTTACAACCCAAATACAAATGTAAATGGGTATGAAAGTTTTTCCTGAGTACATTGTGACAAGTGACATTGAGTACAGGAAGCTCTGTACTGGCGGAGATATTGAATTTATTAAAACTCAATCGGTTCAACAGAAATATCTAAGCGTGGAAAGAAATAGCAAGACTACTAATGTGCCAATAACTATATTTCGATGAGCACATGCACCAGAAATGTCGTCACTGCCACACCAACTAAATGTTATGTGCGCAATTACAAACGACTCTTAAAATTAAACTTAACGTCTAGTAGCTTTGGCCATACAAACAGTACGACCGCGATCTTTAATCAACAAGTGAAAATATTCCAAGACCCGACGGGCGCAAAAACAAAGAAGTCGAACTGCTCAGCCACAAATAATGACTTAGCTTTCGACTGATTGTGTCTATAAGTCACATGATTTTCTTGAAAAAATTAACACATCCCACGTTTTCCCAAACAGGGCTGAGTTTGTATAACAGACAGTCATTGAAGGCGCTGTTCGAATTCTGACTTGCACAAATAAGACACGAGCTATAATACCGGCCAGCCGGCCCGGACCGGCACGGAATCACTCCATGTCGGCCACTCCGGCCACCCGGCAGGCCGAAAATGGCTCTGGTCGGCACGGAATCACTCTTTGCCGGCCGCTCCGAGAAGCCAGCAGGCCGAAAATCGCTTTGGTCGGCACGGAATCACTCCATGTAGGCCAGTCAGCGACGGCAGGCCGAAAATAGCTCGGGTCGGTACGGAATCATTCCACGCCGGCCACTCCGACCAGTCAAGAGGCCAAAAATGGCTTTGGTAGGCACAGAATCACTCCATGCAGGCTGCTCCGGGAAGCTAGCAGGCCGAAAATGGCTTTGGTCGGCACCAAATCACTCCATGCCGGCCACTCTAGCCAACAAGATTTTGGAAGGTTATTTATTTGTAACATAATCAAAAAAAAAACAGAAAAGGGTCAAAAGTGCCACCCGACTTGCCGGCACGAAATTGCAAGGTCCGCTCAACTCTGAAATAATGTAAACACTTAATTTCAACTCACTAACTTGAATAGGTGAAAATATGTGGGTATCTTTATAACTAAAATGATTAATATCTTTAATTTCAATAATTAAATAGCTAACTACCTCAAACTTCTTTGTTATGCGAAAAATTATGTTAGACAGAGTGGTATGTTATAAATTACCGGTCCCTATTACCCTACGGACAAGGAGGTCGATGTGCGGACATCTAGGAGAACCACATAACCTGCCCACTCCCCACAGAACTAGAAACATGTGAAAGTCAAAGCCCGATATTAACACTAGAGGTGTGACGGTTCACCTCCGGCTCGGTTCGATTCAGTTCGGTTCAAAAAATCTTCGGTTCGGTTCGGGTTTTTTCGGTTCGGTTCAGCAAAACCAACCGGTAGTTTTCTTTTCAAATATATATATATATCACATCGGACAAATCAACAAATATTTCACACACTTTTTTGGAACCTATGACGAATTCCATGCATTTATTGTGGCTACATGTGAGTCTGTCAGTCAATAACGATGTAAATTCTTGTGTACGTAAGCTTTGAGGTAATAAATATAAAACATTACCGTTATATGTTAGGTTTTGTATCTGTTCTAAGTTAAAAAGAAATATCGGATTAAGTGCAGGCATTTATAAATAAATAAAAAAAAAATAAACACGCGTATATATATATATATATAATTTTGAAAAAAGAAAGGGTTTAACTTTTAAAAATGTGTAATTTTTATACGTTTCCAAATACCCCTGTACATGTGTGACATAATACTGTGTTTAGCAATATTATTCAGCCATGCTCCAGTGAACACGATTCGTTTTTGCAGAGCAGGGGTCTCTTTCGAAAATTGCACTATGGAAGGTTCAATGCCAAAGTATCTATTGTTTCATGTGTACGCTTTGTGTGCTTGTGTGCTAAGACTGACCAATATGTTTAATCCGATTCGCCCTGTGGTGTTGAAAATCAGTGATAATGGGGAGATTATCAAATCTTGATCGTTCCGGCGCCATCGGGCCACTGGAGGCGGGCTGAAGGAGTACACCGAATGGACTGGCCGTCTTGCTCACCCAACTTGAATCCCATGGAGCACGTGTGAGATTACTTAGGAAGGACACTACATCACCGAGTAACGGCGGAGAAAATCTCAACGACATTAGGAAGTATCTTTTGGAAGAATGGGACAGAATGCCAGAACAGTACGTTAGAAAACTCGTGCATAGCATGCGCAAGCGCTGTGCTGAGTGCACAGCAAATAGAGGTGGCCACACCCATTACTGAACAGGGATTTCCAAAGTGCAATTTTTGAAAATGACCCCTGCTGTAGAAAATAAGAGTGACGGAATTTTTGTGAGAACATATCAGTTATAAGTTTCAACTCAGCTTAGGATAAGTGATGCTGGAAGCAGACAAGAGCAGTCATTACCTCGTAACGAGACTACATTTTGAAATATTCACAAATCTGTAAGTGGCTAGAAACATTTTTTGCCGGGTTTATATCAGGGCTGGTATGAAATATTTCGAATGAAATATTTCTTGAAATATTTCATGAAATATTTCACTGTAAAAATTTCAAAAATTTCACATGTTTTGAAATTTTTAAATAAAAAATAAGTTGGACATCAAGAATACCACATACTGACTGATAACTATCAACGGACATTCATCTTAATTTGTCAGTTAACATACTGCGTTGGCATAACTCTACCAGTAAACAATTCATCCATAGAAATCCTGCGTAGTCTTTGGCTTTTGAGTAACAAAGCTAGCAGTTGCTGGCCTATAGCACCGTTGACACATCTACTCCGGGTATCTGAGCGGGTGTCTCTAAGAGGTGGAGAGAGAGGCAGGAGGGTTTATAGTAACTGCTGAAAGGGGTTCACTGTTAACGGCACAGGGAAAAGAGGTCGGATATGTACACAATAGGTCAAAAATATAGCAGACAATATGTTAGCTGAACAAACAGGGGGCAACTCACGCCCGTGAGCGAGTTTGCTTCTAGTTTAGCGCTGTTTGAATAGTCACCCCTAATTCTGCAATTATAATGTTTCCCATTTAAACGAGAAAAATCATTGCCTTTATCCGGTTTTGCGATAAAGCGGTATGCAATTATCCCGCTAAAAATACATAATTTTATGCCATCAACCGATTTATGCGTTTAACTGGTATGCGATTCAGTCATTTTATCTGTCTATGCTTTTTGACGGTGGTATTCGTTTAATTAAACCAACAGATATTACGCATAGCCTGGAAATGTGTTTTTTTTCTAATGTGCTTTGAAAGATTTAAAAAATTTGAATATTTCTGAAATATTTCAAAAATTTCAAATTTCATGAAATTTTTAAAAATTTCGAAATTTTTACCAGCCCTGGTTTATATATTAAAACTAAACTATACTAAAAGAACAAAAATAACATTACCAAATTAATGCGTTATCTTGTTATAAATAGTAAAAAAAAACCGAACCGAAACCGTGACTGGGCTTCTCGGATTTCGGTTCGAACCGAACCGAAGCCTTTTCTCGGTTATCGGTTTTCGGTACGAACCGTCACACCTCTAATTAACACAACGAAAAATTCAGAATGCGCCAAAAATTTGTTTCTCCACACCCAATAAGTCATATCTACAAGTCAATGTTTATTTCTATGTCACTGTGATCTGAAACCGCCACACTAATTCCATTCAAATCACAGGTTCCAACACCATGGGACGATCGCACCATTGCCAGTCTTTGAAGACGCAACGCAGCCAGAGGATTTTTAGATGGATCACCTCTCGGATTACGACACCCGCGACATTTACAACTGTCGCATCCTTTGAAGGCAGAGTAGCACGGGCACCGTTGTCCACAGCAGGTTAAATTACCTGGTTTAGGAGTGGCAAGACCACACCGGCAACCTGCCAGTCGTGATCTGTATTTAGTACTTTTCGCTCTCCAAGCTTCTTTTTCAGAAAATGTACAGGACTTGTCATTGTTTTTAAGAAACAAAGGGTCTTTGATTTTGACATGGTCTTTCTTTTTAATACTGTTTTGTTTTACAGCATGAGATCTGTTGGACGGGGAGCGTGACGCAGAAAATGTGTCTTTTATATAATCATGCTCCATTGAAACTGTCGACGACATTATACCACGATTTTCAAGAGTTACATCTTCCTTCACAGCAACATTATCGGTGCAAGAAAGGTTATTTTCTGTGCAACTTTTATTATCACTCGAAAGTGTTCCAAATTCTTGTGCTTTCCCACGGTTTTTGGCCAAATTAACCGAACAAATTGGTCGTTTTTGCAGGCCAAATCTGACCCGTCTGTTGAATGAAAATCTTCCATGTCTTTTCCTTTTACATACGCTGCTTCTTTTGTGTGCAGCAATTTCAACTTTGGGTGGCATGTGTGCGGTCTTCTCTTGTGTGAGAAACACTGTCCATGGAGATTTGACAACAGTAGTGGAATCGCTCCCACCTTCCCGTATAATAACAAGAAGTTGTTCTTGTGATGGAGTTCTATTTGCTACCTTGATCAGTTCTTCTAGGCAAGTAGACATCAGGTAACGGCAAAGTTGTCTGTGACATTCAACAACAACTGTTACGTGGGGTTTGTCAACAAACGAATCATGATCTGTGCACCAGCCACATGCGGGTTTCATCCTCATTTTTCCACCTTTACATTCCTTGCAAATTAGATGTTGACACTGAACGTTTTCAGATTTCAAATCAGGTCCAACAGGTTGACACAAAATTTTTGCACAAACGCAGCAGTTCAAAGCTTGGCGGAGTGATAGGATATGTCTGTGAAGTGTGTCCCATGTAACAGGATTTCGGGTGTCGTTTTCGACAATATACCGACATGTGTTAGTATAAAGCTTTATAGCATTCATTTTCAAGACGATTTTAAAAGCAAAATCTAATACGGAAATGGACATTGCATATTTTGATCCGCAAGAACTTAATTATCTGGTTTCGGGTAAAGTCGAAAGTTCGAACTCATCATTGCCCTAATTTTATCTTCCTGAAAATTCTTCACTTGTTGTTTCCCTTACCAATGGCAGTACTATTGAATACGATCACCACTGAACAATTGTTGCCAGTCTTTCGACAGCAAAGTGCACTCACTCCTCGAAAATATATTGTCTTACCAAAGTAGGTAGTAAGTAAAAGGGTCAGATACCTACTTCTTGACAGTTATCAAGTATAAAAAAAGACAGCGGTGATCCAATATATCGTGGTATCTCAACAAGACAGCTGATCTTAGATTTAAACCAATGAATGTATCTGTTCCCCTTGTCCCCTTGTCAGTAACGGTGCAAAGTAGCAACGTTTAAACTTTATGTTTAAAAAGATAACATTTAAAGGAAAGCAGCAGCCTTGTTTTGTATGCATTTTAGATCATTTCTTGCTGGTAAGACAAAGTTGAAATTCTGGGGCTTTTTAAGTGTATTTCAAATATTGACCCAAGCCAAAAGAAAACATATTTGAATTCACCCTTTAGTATATAGTGACTGATTTTTAATTGCAGCTTTTTGAAGGAAATGATTATGTTTAATGTGCACTTTGTTCCTTTAGTAGATAATTTAAATAATATTAAAATTGGGGTTGTCTCTTTCCCTTCGACCATCAATTTCAGCGATCAATTTTCGTGTTCTGCGTGGAACAAATCCTTTTCACATTGATAAGTAGATTTTAAAATTAGCTCAACTTTTCAAGTCGTTCGTGTTGTCAATATGGATGATAGACTGGAAGACGTAGTTAATAAACTGAGGTCCCAAATCGAACGGTAGCTGCTCGATCGATTTCTACGCAATTGGCGATGACGTGTCGTTTATTTACACACAGTGTTGCATATGATTTAAAAGAGTAACTTGTAAATACACAGGTATGCAATATTTACATTTTGTAATTGCATTAATAATAAAAAACGAATAATCAGAACATTATCAGCACTCAAAGTTGGAAAATTGTGGAGCATTTTTGTCTGTATGCACCACCAAAAAGGTATATTGAATTATCGCCCGGAAGAATTTTTTTAGGGAGAACTTTATAAAAGGACAAACAAAACACCGTGGTCACTTCTGATCAGAAAACGCCACTGGAATTTCTTTGGACACGTCTGCAGATTACCTGAAACTACACCAGGAAGTAGAGCTCTTAAAGAAGCAACTGAAACAGTAAAAAGATCTCCAGGAAGACAAAAAACAACGATTAAACGTGATTTACAAAATAAAGAAATCTACTCAATCTCACAAGCCAAAAAATTAGCACAAAACCGTACTAGGTGGAGAGACTCTGTATAGAAACGTATAGAGCTTCGCTGAAAGCGTACACCCACGACGACGACGGGGTCTCGTTGTTATATAGTCCCAGCGGACCCTTTCTGTGTTCCTAGGACAGAAAGGGTCACAGTTCCCGCAATAGAAATGGCCATTGATCTCAATTTTCGAGGCTCTGGATCTTTCGCCGCGACTCGAACTGACAGGCCTTTTCTTTAAAAGCACACTGCGAAGTACCCTGGCGCATTATTTTCGACCTCAATGAAACTCCCAAACTAGAGTAAAGCGTGGTTTTGCAACTGTGAATTCACTGTTGTTGTGGGCGATAATGAGGGATTCGATATCCTGATCTCAAGAAAACATATTTTTCTCAGTAAAAAATTGTTATTTGACCATGAAACTTGTTGGCCATAATTTATAATCGGGCCATTTATGTGATGCACCCTTTCTAAAATAACGCCGTTGGCCCCAGTCGTGCGCCGAGATTTGGAAATTGACATCAATGGCATTTCCTATTATAAGAACTATGACTCTTGCCGTCATGGGAAGACCGCAAGAGTCATCTAGGACTAGTTGTTATAAAACAGCTGACCTCTGATGAGATCTATCTGTTATGTATAAACACGGAGCGGACATATATTTTAAAATGTAGTGTCCCCTTGATGAATATTGTTGTCGCAGAATACCCGGTGGATCTGCGGAATAAAAAGATAGCTTCAGCCTAGTACAACAGACCGAACAGCCTAGTCAAGGCGGACCCTTTCTATTAGCTCCAAGTCAGGACAGAAAGGGTCACAGTTCCTGCAATAAAAATGGCCATTGATCTCAATTTTCGAGGCTCTGGATGTTTCGGCTCACGTTCAAGGACACCGAGGCTCGAACTGGCAAGCTATCCCTTTAAAAGCACACTGAGAAGTACCCCGGCGCATTATTTTCGACCTGAGTGAAACTCCCAAACTAGAGTAAAGCGTGGTTTTGCAACTGTGGATTCACTGTTGTTGTGGGTGATAATGAGGGATTCCATATCCTTATCTCAAGAAAACACATATTTTTCTCAGTGAAAAATTGTTATCTGACCATAAAACTTGCGCCATGATTTATAATTGGGCCATTTGTATGATGCACCCTTTCTAAAATAACGCCGTTGGCCCCAGTCGTGAGATTTGAAAATTGACATCAGTGACATTTCGTATTGTAGGAACTATGACTCTTGCTGTGATAGCAAGACCGCAAGTCATCTAGGACTACGAACAGCCATAAAGGTTTGTTGTTGAACTTATTTAAAAGGTGGTTCCTCTCTTTCATAAGTACTACTTGAATCCCAGTGATTCTGTGGTGTAAAAAGGTAGTCCGAACCTCTGAAGAGGTAGGCTGTTGAGCAACAACAGGGGTCTTGATTGACTGAAATTGGTTCCACTGCCAGGGAAAGGAGAACGAAAGAGTTCAGTAGATCCAAACTGTCTTCCACGGTTTCATGGATCAAGTATAAAAATAAGGAATATTTACCGTAAGTCGAAAGGGTGTCTGTTTTACATGTGACTCATTTAACTGAGTTTGTTGACATCATTTTGGATCTGCTGTAACCAATTTGATCTCCTCTCCCTCGGCTTGGCGAATACCAATCAAATCAAGTTAAAGTAAACCCAAAAAGTTTCTTGATAAGGCTCATGCCTGGAATGTTTTCCGTGCTTTGAAACGGCATCGGTCAGTATTATCTTCCGCTTAACCTTGAACAGATGATACCTAGAAGAGGTTACCGACGCGGTTATGGAAGACAGCCGGGCTTGGCCATGCTTCTGTTAGCCGGCCAGCTGATGCAAGTTGGGTTTAATAGGATTCCACCGGTAACCCTGGCAACCATCGTGGGACAAGTGGTGATTTTCCTTAATCCAATGCGCATCAGGTAAACGTAATACAAGGTTCCCACGGTCCTGGAAAATCCTAGAAAGTCCTGGAATTTTGCAAAAGTCGTGGAAATTTGTGATAGAGTGCAAATTCCTGGAAACTGAAATTTAATTAATTAAAATTATAACAGGCACCGACTGACAATGCAAGTAAATTTGGCGTTATGTAAGTGCGTTCGCTCACCACATTGACTTGAGCTGCAGGTGTGAAAGTAATGTGATTAGTGGAAATTTGTCTGAAAAGTCCCGGAAAGTAAAAAAAGTTTGTCTCAAAAAGTCCTGGAAATTTACCTCAAAAAGCCTTGGAAAATTCGGGAAATTTTGTGAGTGAAAAGCGCGGGACCACATAATGATGATGATAATAACAACTGTGATAGACGATTTATCTGGGAAATACACGCACAGGACACAGAAGCTGAAAAAATTAAGGAAATTACTTCTGTAATAGGAAGTAACACGTTTCAAATACTGAACAATTAAGAAGAGTCTGGTAGAGAAATCCGCCCCCAAGTGATAACTATTATGAGAGCAGTCGTTTCTGTGATACATGTATTCAGTCAAAGTGATACATATAAATTCGGTGCGTTGGCAGGCTACCAGGCGTGCGGGAGGTTTGCGTGAGCGGTGTCAACGTGTGGTATAAGGAGGAATGGCAGCGATTGTTCACTGCCGCTTTTTTTCATCTCAATGAGTGGCACCTCTATTATAACATGGTTTCCTTTCTTTGGAAGGCGAGCAAACCGAATAGATAATAATAATAATAAGCAGACAATGTTAATATTTTTATCATACAGAAGTATTACAGTGTACTTTGAAAGTTAAAAAAAGACCACTTTGAATCATCCCGCTCTATTTTATATGGCGTTTCAGTTTTACTTAAGGGCCATCCCCTCTACACACCGTATAATAAATTTTTCCTACGCAGTAATTTTATGTGCATAACATGTATGAGATTATCCGTGGCTAAAACTGCTTCCACACAGATCTAGTCGCCCAACACCTGCCCCACCAACCTGTTTTGACGGATTATTTTGTTCGCCACAGGGCTTGGGTGTGGAACGAAAACTTGGGAGCAGTTACTTCGTTTACATGATCGCTGTTTTTGCGGTGGTGTCGAGCGGATTGACCGTTTGCTTGTCTTTGCTGCTTGAACAGGCGACGGGAAATCCGTCCTATCTGTCAGATTGTGCAGCTGGATTCTCAGGTTTGTTCTTCACATGTCTCGCGACAGACACCCCCACCCCATCCCCCTTGCAAGGCGTGTAGATCATGGCAACCTTTATGACTCCTTTCTGATGGTTCTTGTGACCGTCGATGTGGCTGAATTATACTATATGTAAATTATATGTAAATTACATGTAAAATATATGTATTTGGCTGTTGTTATTCAGATCTGTAAACGCGAAGAAATAAATGGTTGATTTTCACGAAATTCGGACGAATTTTGTCAGTTTGATAGTCTGTGGAGTAATTTTATATGTGTATAACATGTATTTATATTTATTTAAATATTTTTTAAAGGGGTAATGAAAATATAGAATTGTATGCGCATTATTTTTTTGTGGTTGACTTTTGTAGGTGTACTGTTTGCTTTGAAAGTCGTTACAACGCAGCTGATGCCTCGTGGAATGCAGAGAATTATGGGGCTGTTTCCGGTACCCTCGCGCATTGCGTGCTGGGTTGAACTTCTAGTTATTCACATCTTGGTCCCGAACTCTTCATTCACAGGTTAAAAATTAATAATTCACAATGCATAGAAAACATTAAATAATTTGAGTGAATTTTAATTCTATTTTTGAATTTTATGTTCAAAATAAGTTGTTTTTTTTTGTTTACACATGTCTACATACTGTCTGTATATTGTCTTTATAGTGTCTACGTTTTGTTGATTCTCCATGAGTTTTTCTTTTTCTCAGGTCATCTGGCGGGGATTTTCACTGGGTTACTGTACGTGAAGGGCCCTCTAAAATATCTGATGGATCAACTGCACAGTCCGGGTGATACCTCTAGCTGTTTATATATAGCTTAATTTATTTGTTCAGTTCTTTACAATGAAAAACACCTCTGTTAAATCCGTTTAGGCGAGAATACTAAAAGAGATGCAAAGGTCACGTTATCTTTGATTTTTAGGAAACCATAAAATGAAATTAAGTGCAAACCCGCAAAAGGAATTAGTATTTTATTTGCATGCGGTTTTCGCAGAAAATTAATCCAACCAGTTTTGTTGCATGCCTATGAGTTTTGCTGGTGATTGTTGATTTTTTGTTTTGATTACTAAGATGAACAATGTTATCTTTTTCGAATCTAAAAGCAGCTTGTATTAATTACAGCAGTTGAATGTGGTAGATGTTAAATCACACAGGGCCTTCGTATGCTTATCATTGGGGTACGACTTCCAGTCGTTCCCGTGGCAACGTCACCTTCAACTACTCGGGAACAACGGGTGGCGGGCGTTCGACTCAGCAGCAAGATGTACCCGCCGATAACCGGTATTCGAATATTAATCGTGACTATTCGAACTATACGGCAGGGCTAAGCGAGGACGAGCAACTAAGCCGAGCAACTCAAGAAAGCTTATACATGGGTAAATATGCAACAAAGAACTTTGTTTCTATTGTTTTCAGGTAAAAAATCTCCTTGATAGACAGAGAGAGTACAATCTTCTTGTGGCGACGTGAAGTCAATGGAAAAATAACGTTTTCCTTTGTCAACCGCATCAAGAATAACAGGAGAATTAAGCCGTCCTGGTTTAAATAGTGCGAGTAAAGGACAATAAAAGGGTTCGGCTGCAAACATGTGGAAAATAAGAAAGTAATCGACAACAGAACAAATACTGGCGAGTGTATCGTAAACCTTTTTAGCCCAGCTTACGTTACACGTAAGCTGGGGTATTCCTATCGGTCTGCGGATGGCGTCCGTTAGTTAGTTAGTTAGTTAGTTAGTTAGTTCGCTGTAAACTTCGTTTCAAAATGCATCTCCTCCTACAATTTTGATTCGATGTCATTTATTTTTGATGTGAGGCATCCCTAAGGGGTCGTGCATACGGCTTGTGCCCTCTAGTCGATCGGGTGATTTTTGAATTTTTGGGGAATTTTTAAAGAAAAAAATTTAAAATGTATCTCCTACATTTTTGACCCGATGTCATTTATTTTTGGTATGAAAGACCCCTAAAGGGTCGTGCATACGGCTTGTGCTTTTTTAGTCGATCGGACAATTTTTGTATTTTTGGGGGTTTTTTTAAGCAAAATTTTTGAAAAAAAATGCATCTACTCCTACAATTTTGATTCGATGTCATTTATTTTTGGTGTGAGGCATTGCTAAGCGGTCGTGCATACAGCTTGTGCTTTTTTAGTCGATCGGATGATTTTTGAATTTTTGGGGATTTTTTAAAGAAATTTTAAAATGTATCTCCTTTTGCATTTTTGACCCGATGTCATTTATTTTTGGTATGAGGCACCCCTAAAGGGTCGTGCATACGGCTTGTGCTTTTTTAGTTTGTATCTTTCGGGAATTTTTTAAGCGAAAATTTCGAAAATAATTCAAAATGCATCTACCCCTACAATTTTGATTCGATGTCATTTATTTTTGGGGTGAGTGCATACGGCTTGTGCTTTTTAGTCGATCGGGCAATATTTGTATTTTTAGGGAGTTTTTGAAAAAAAAAGCTTCAAAATACATTTATTTTGGGGCTGAGGCATGCTTAGGGTGTCGTGAATATGACCTGTCTTTTTCAGTTGATCAGAGAATTTTTGAAGAAAAAATTCAAAATGCATTTCCTCCTACAGTTTTTATCAGATTTCATTATTTTTGCTATGAGGCATCCTTAGGTAGGTCTCGCATACGGTTTGTGCTATTTGACTCGACATGGGAATTTTTTATTTCGGGGGGAATTTTTGATGAAAATACCTCAAAATGCATTTTCTCCTGCAGTTTTGATCAAACATCATTTATTTTGGGGCTGAGGCATGCTTAGGGTGTCGTGAATATGGCCTGTCTTTTTCAGTCGATCAGAGAATTTTTGAAGAAAAAAAGCAAAATGCATTTCCTCCTACAGTTCTTATCAGATATCATTTATTTTCGATATGAGCCGTCTCTAGGGGGTCATGCATACGGCTTGTGCCTTTTTAGGTGAATTGGAAAACTTTTGAATTTTTTTCGGAATTTTTGAAAAAAAAATTAAATGAAATTCCTCCTACAGCGCATAAACGCAAGTTAAATGAACTTGCGCAGTAGTCAGATTTAACAACCGCACATCGACGCAAGTTAAATAAACATGCGCATTGGTCCGAAATGTGAACCGCGCACCGACGGAAGATAAATAAAGATGCGAACTGGTCCAAAATAAGCACCGCTCATCAACGCAACTTAAATAAACATGCGCACTTGTACGAAAAAAGAACTACGCATCGACGTAAGTTGAATAGACATGCGCAGTGGTCCTAAACGCGAACCGCGCATCAACGCAGCCTAAAGAAACATGCGCATTGGTCCGAAATGCGAACCGCACATCGAGGCAAGTTAAATAAACATGCGCAGTGGTCCGAAATGCGAACCGCGCATCAACGCAAGTTAAATAAATATGCGCACTGGTCCGAAAAAAGAACCACGCATCCACGCAACCCAAAGAAACATGCGCACTGATCTGAAATGAGAACCACGCATCAACACAAGTTAAATAAACATGGGCAATGGCCTGAAATGCGAACCGCAAGTTAAATAAACATGCGATCCGGTCCAAAATAAGCACCGCACATCAACGCCAGTTAAACAAACATGCACATTTGTCCGAAAAAAGAACCACGCATCGACGCAAGTTGAATAGACATGCGCAGTGGTCTGAAATGAGAACCGCGCATCAACGCAAGTTAAATAAACATGCGCAGTGGTCCGAAAAAAGAACCCTGAATCGACGCAAGTTGAATAGACATAAGAGTCGGGCATCGACGGGACTTAAATAAACATGCGTTCTGGTCCGAAATGCAAATCGCGCTTCAACGCAAGTTAAATGAACCTGCTCACTGGTCCCAAAATACGAACCACGCATCAATGCAACCTAAAGAAACAGGTATACTGGTCCGAAATGCGAACCGGATATCAACGCAAATTAAATAAACATGCACACTGGTCCGAATTGCGAAACGCACATCAGCGCAAGTTAAATAAACACTTGCACCGGTTCAAAAATAAGTACCGATCATCAACACAAGTTAAATAAATATGCGCAATGGTTCAAAATGCGAACCACGCATCAACACAAGTTAAACAAAAACATGCGCGCTGGTCCGAAATGCGAACCGCACATCAATACAAGCTAAATAAGCAGGCACACTGGACCAAAATAAGCACCGTGCATCAACGCAAGTTAAATAAACATGCGCACTATTTCGAAATGCGAACTGCCCTTTAACGCAACTTAAATAACATGCGCACTATTCAAAATAAGAACTGCGCATCAACGCAAGTTAAATAAACATGCGCACTGGTCCGGAAAAAGAACTACGCATCGACGTAAGTTGAATAGACATGCGTAGTGGTTCGATATGCGAACCGCGCAACAACGCAGCCTAAAGAAACATGTGCATTGGTCCGAAATGCGAACCGCACATCGAGGCAAGTTAAATAAACATGCGCAGTGGTCCGAAATGCGAACCGCGCATCAACGCAAGTTAAATAAATATGCGCACTGGTCCATAAAAAGAACCGCGCATCCACGCAACCCTAAGAAACATGCGCACTGATCTGAAATGAGAACCACGCATCAACACACGTTAAATAAACATGGGCAATGGCCTGAAATGCGAACCGCAAGTTAAATAAACATGCGATCCGGTCCAAAATAAGCACCGCACATCAACGCAAGTTAAACAAACATGCGCATTTGTCCGAAAAAAGAACCACACATCAACGCAAGTTAAATAAACATGCGCAGTGGTCCGAAGAAAGAACCCTGAATCAACGCAAGTTGAATAGACATAAGAGTCGGGCATCGACGGGACTTAAATAAACATGCGTTCTGGTCCGCAATGCAAATCGCGCGTCAACGCAAGTTAAATGAACCTGCTCACTGGTCCCAAACTACGAACCGCGCATCAACGCAATCTAAAGAAACAGGTATACTGGTCCGAAATGCGAACCGGATATCAACGCAAATTAAATAAACATGCACACTGGTCCGAATTGCGAACCGCACATCAGCGCAAGTTAAATAAACATTTGCACCGGTCCAAAATAAGTACCGATTATCAACACAAGTTAAATATGCGCAATGGTCCAAAATGCGAACCACGCATCAACACAAGTTAAAAAAAAAATGCGCGCTGGTCCGAAATACGAACCGCACATCAGCACAAGCTAAATAAGCAAGCACACTGGACCAAAATAAGCACCGTGCATCAACGCAACTAAATAAACATGCGCACTATTTCGAAATGCGAACTGCCCTTTAACGCAACTTAAATAACATGCGCACTATTCAAAATAAGAACTGCGCATCAACGCAACTTAAATAAACCTGCGCACTGGTCAAGAATAAGAACCGCGCGTCAACTCAAGTTAAAGAAATATGTGAATTGGCCTGAAATAAGAACCGCGCATCGACGCACGTTGAATAAACATAGGCAGTGGTTCGAAATGCGAACCACGCGCTAACGTAAGTTAAATTAACCTTTGCACTGGTCCAAAATAAGCACCGCGCATCAACGCAAGTTAAATAAACATGCGCACTTCTCCGAAATTCGAACCGCGCATCAACGCAAGTTAAATAAACATGCGCAGTGGTTCGAAATGCGAACCATGCTCCAACGCAAGTTGAATAAACATGCACACTGGTCCAAAATGCAAACCGCGCACCAACGCAAGTTAAATAAACATATGCACACGTCCAAAATAAGCACCGTGCATCAACGCAAGTTAAATAAACATGCAAACTGGTCCGAAATGCGAACTGCTCATCAAGGAAACCTAAGGAAACTTGGGCTGTCCAAAATAAGTACCGCTCATCAACGCAAGTAAAATAAACATGTGCATTGGTATGGAATAAGAACTGCACATCAACACAAGGTAAATAAACATGCGGATTGATCCGAAATAAGAACCGCACATCAACACAAGGTAAATAAACATGCGCACTGATCCGAAATAAGAACCACGCATCAACACAAGGTAAATAAATATGCGCATTGATCCGAAATAAGAACCGCGCATCAACACCAGGTAAATAAACATGCGCACTGATCCGAAATAACAACCGCACATCCACACAAGGTAAAAAAACATGGGCGCTCGTCCGAAATGCGAACCGCACATCAAGTTAAATAAACATATGCACTGTTGCAAAATGAGAACCGCACATCCACACAAGGTAAAAAAACATGGGCGCTCGTCCGAAATGCGAACCGCACACCAACGCAGTTAAATAAACATGTGCACTGTTCCAAAATGAGAGCCGCGCATCTACGCAAAATTAAATAAACATGCGCACTTGTCTGAATAAGAACCGCGCATCAAGGCAAGTTACATAAATATGCGCACTGGTCCGAAATGCGAGCGTTGTTTGAAGGTATCTATGGCAGACTATCCAGTCTACCAGAGATACAAAAAATCTGTTTCCCATTTTTCTGGGAAAGAAATCTTTGTATGCATTTATCGGTCTATGTTCTGGTCCGGTGCTAAATTAATTATTGAGCTAGCTCTTGGCCGTCTCATCTTTTGAAGCCCAATTTTTCAGGAAAATTCCCTTGCTCATGCACGCTGGAATTGGTCTTATTGCTTTTCGTAAGCTGGGACTTTGCCCTTGGACAAACTTGTCTACTTTACGGCCTCGATTTACCCGTGGTAGCTTCTACTGTCGTGTTTTTGGACATCTCTCTACTGTTACCATTCAGCTGCAACGGTATAAATAAAATTTTGAAGAGCATAAATTTAATTTTTAGACCAGCCAACTCTGTCGGGTGGTCTTGTGCAATAACTTTTGAAAAAAGTATATGTGTGTTAATCTTTTTTCCAAAATGCATCTCCTCCTACAGTTTTGATCGGATCTTCTTGAAATTACACATTTTCAATCTCTAGGAGGTCCTCTACCGGAAAATTACTTTTTTGGCGATCGGTCGAAAATAGCCGAAATGACGGGACTTTTGAAAATTGTCAGAAAATTGTGTATTTTGGTATATATTTCTACATATGTCTACAATATCTGTGGGGCAGTAGTTGAATCTAGCATCTCTTTGTCGCCCCTCTTTTCCCCTCCCTTTTTCCCTCTCCCGCTGCCCTCCACCACCTCCCTCCCATCCCGACACACACGAATGGAGTTGCTTTTGACCGGATTGAATCTGTAGAAAATGCCATGTTGTGTATGCGTGTCTTAATGCAGTGTTAACAGAAGCCTGTGATTTCCCCATGACTTATTTTTAGCATTGTAGTTCCTATGTGTGCTAAGCCTTTGGAGTCGATCAATAGTTATGTGTGTTGCAGAAAAGGCCGATTACACAAGAGACGCTTCAAAGAAAAATTCTCAGTGGCGAGTCCAGGGGGGAGGTTCAGGGGTCGGGACCCCCTCCCTCTCCTAAAAAAGAAAAAAAAAATAACTGTTAAACTTTGGGTTTTCTGAAACTTTTAAACTCAAGGTGTCAGAAGTTGAAACCTCCCCCACTCCCCTCCCCTTCAAGAAAAGTTGCAACCGGCCTGATCCTTGAAGTCAGTTGTGTTTGAGTGACGGGTCACAATTAAAAGCCATAAGGAAAGAGAAAGCTAGGTCTCCCTTCACTGCTTAGTAAATTTGATCTATAAAAATATGCAGTAGCTTTGGTGGTGCGTTAGTCGTGGTGAATTCCTGTCATTTTGTCTTTGCAATAAAAGAGAACGACAAGTGACCATTAATACAAGTATCTCCATTTCAAAAAAAATAAATAAATAAATAAAATTCCAGCCTAGTGAATAAATTAACTACTTTTTGACCGATTTTATTGTTGGGGGATGGAAGGGAGGGCAATATATTCAGAAGATGTTGTTCATCTTACCGAAAAATTTCTTTGGTGCAGTCATATTTTATTTATACAACAGCTGAATGATTTTGTGAGCAACAATGCGATAATAAAGTGGTTTACTCTCCTTGCGTTAGGCTCGGCTGGTTGTAATGTCCCTGGGCATTCTCGTTATTGTTCCAGGACCTTTGTTGTTATTATTATTATTTGTTTATAGTATTATTATTATTTATTGATTTATCTGTTGCAGCTTACACGCAGCAACGACCGGAGCCTACAGCACCACGAGCCGAAGACGGCGCATCACCCGAATCCGCGAGCCCCACGCTGGCCCCTTCACGACCCCCGTCCCAGGCCCCCACGCCTCATAACCCCACTCTCCCCCCGTCGTACGCTAGGGCTTCTGCCCCTCCCCCTAACGATGACAGTCCGGAGTCCGGATCTGCCAACAGAATGTACCCGGATCTATCAGCAGAAGCGAGGGCAGGGACTGGGCAAAACACGGATACAAACGATTTGAATGATTTAAGGCAAAGGCGATTGGCCAGATTTGAGAAAAGATGAATACGACCAAGCAAAACGGTGGATTGATCTGAGCGTACAGGGTTAGAGTTAAGTTATTATCCAAGTGGATACAAGCACACAGACATGCTAGAATTTGATTCGCAGACTGCCTTTTCCATTATATTTTAAAGCCAGCAGTGCTGCGCGACGTCAGAGTAAAGGTGTGTGCACTGTGTGAAATTAGTTGGCGAAATGTGGGGGTGAGAACGTCCAAGAGACGAATCAAATCAGTAGAGCCCCCCTCTCCCACCCACCCCCACCCCGGGCCTCACAATGGTTTATAATGAATGACGAAAATTCGTGCGAGTTACAGAAATTGCTGTTTTTATTGAAAGGGTTGATCTCTTGATCTACTTCCGGTATTGTAATAAAGATGATACATTTAACAAGCAAGTTTCCCCAAGGCCAGCCCAGCCTCCATTATTCAAGGTCATTACTCAAGGTGGTAGATGTGACTGTTCAATGTTCTTGCGACTTTCTAGTGTTGTTGTGACTGTGTATTGTTGTGACTATAGTGTTGTGGCTGTGTAATATTTGTTGTAAGTAACAGGCATTGAATGTGATCAAAAATATCACAGTGATATTCTATAAAAATAAATGGAAACTGAAACTGCAGACTTTTGGCTTTGTGTATTTATTTCATTAATCTTATATTTACTTTATCATGTGACATGAAAAAAAAAAAACAAAAAAAACAACAAACCAACCAATGCACAAACAAAAGTAAATAAAACTTCAGTAAATAAATGAGAGCAACACGTCGTTGGGACTACTGAAGTAGCACGAAGATCAAGAAGCGATGGATCCTACGTCATCCCATGCACTCTGTCGGCATGACGACTGCTTCAGCTGGTCACTGGCAGTTTCTAATTTCGAAATTTGACTAAAAATAAATAAAAAATAAAAAATTTAATGAGCAGGATTTAATTTCGTGCATAAGTGTTCAAAGATTTGGGAGCGCGTGAGAATTCCCGCCCCTGTTGGGAGAGCGTGAGAATTCCCATCCCTGTTGGGAGAGCGTGAGGATTCCCGCCCCTGTTAGAAGAGCGTGAGAATTCCCGCCCCTGTTGGGAGAGCGTGAGGATTCCCACCCCTGTTGGGAGAGCGTGAGAATTCCCATCCCTGTTGGGAGAGCGTGAGGATTCCCACCCCTGTTGGGAGAGCATGAGAATTCCCGCCCCTGTTAGGAGAGCGTGAGAATACCCACCCCTATTGGGAGAGCGTGAGAATTCCCGCCCCTGTTGGGAGAGCGTGAGAATTCCGATCCCTGTTGGGAGAGCATGAAAATTCCCACCCGTGTTGGGAGAGCGTGAGAATTCCCACCCCTGTTGGGGGAGCGTGGGGATTCCCACCCCTGTTGGGATGGCGTGAGGATTCCCACCCCTGTTGGGAGAGCGTGAGAATTCCCGCCCCTGTTTGGAGAGCGTGAGAATTCCCGCCCCTGTTAGGAGAGCGTGAGAATTCCCGCCGCTGTTGGGAGAGCGTGAGGATTCCGATCCCTGTTGGGAGAGCATGAAAATTCCCACCCGTGTTGGGAGAGCGTGAGAATACCCACCCCTATTGGGAGAGCGTGAGAATTCCCGCCCCTGTTAGGAGAGCGTGAGAATACCCACCCCTGTTGGGAGAGCGTGAGAATTCCGATCCCTGTTGGGAGAGCATGAAAATTCCCACCCGTGTTGGGAGAGCGTGAGAATTCCCACCCCTGTTGGGGGAGCGTGGGGATTCCCACCCCTGTTGGGATGGCGTGAGGATTCCCACCCCTGTTGGGAGAGCGTGAGAATTCCCGCCCCTGTTTGGAGAGCGTGAGAATTCCCGCCCCTGTTAGGAGAGCGTGAGAATTCCCGCCGCTGTTGGGAGAGCGTGAGGATTCCGATCCCTGTTGGGAGAGCATGAAAATTCCCACCCGTGTTGGGAGAGCGTGAGAATACCCACCCCTATTGGGAGAGCGTGAGAATTCCCGCCCCTGTTGGGAGAGCGTGAGAATTCCGATCCCTGTTGGGAGAGCATGAAAATTCCCACCCGTGTTGGGAGAGCGTGAGAATTCCCACCCCTGTTGGGAGAGCGTGAGAATTCCGATCCCTGTTGGGAGAGCATGAAAATTCCCACCCGTGTTGGGAGAGCGTGAGAATACCCACCCCTATTGGGAGAGCGTGAGAATTCCCACCCCTGTTGGGAGAGCGTGAGAATTCCGATCCCTGTTGGGAGAGCATGAAAATTCCCACCCGTGTTGGGAGAGCGTGAGAATTCCCACCCCTGTTGGGGGAGCGTGGGGATTCCCACCCCTGTTGGGATGGCGTGAGGATTCCCACCCCTGTTGGGAGAGCGTGAGAATTCCCGCCCCTGTTTGGAGAGCTTGAGAATCTCCAACCCTGTTGGGAGAGCATGAAAATTCCCACCCATGTTGGGAGAGCGTGAGAATTCCCACCCCTGTTGGGAGAGCGTGGGGATTCCCACCCCTGTTGGGAGAGCGTGAGGATTCCCGCCCCTGTTGGGAGAGCATGAAAATTCCGACCCGTGTTGGGAGAGCCTGAGAATTCCCACCCCATACCCTGAGAACAGCCATACCCTCCAGCACTAACTACTTCAAGGAAAGACACGTAAGGGGTCATCAATAACAGTACGTACGCACAGAGGGGGAGGGGGGTCACGGTCGGGGCCGGGGGGGGGGGGGAGGGAGGGGAGATCCGGGCGGCTGCGTACGCACGCATTCTTTTTAACATATCTCAAACATATTTTTATGTAACTAGAGCTTAAGTGGGGAAGGATCCCCCGTTTAACACATGTCATTGGACGTTAGTAAATTCATTGAAATTGAAAACCCTACATTGCCTAACCATTTTTGGTTGATTTAAAAAATAAGACGTTGCACACCTTCAATATACGTGTTAACCGCATGCAGCACGAAAAAGCATTAACATGAACAGTTACGGCCTGGACAAAATTTCACATCTTTGTACATTCGAACCAAATTTTTACCTATTTTCAAAATACTGTCATTTTGACAATTTTTCACCAAATCGAACAAAAATGCGATACTGCACACCTCCAATATACGTAGTAATCGCATGCAAAACGAAAAAGCATTAGCATGAATAGTTTTGGGGTTACGACCTGGACAAAATGTCACATCTTTGTACATTCGAACTAATTTTTTATCTATTTTAAAAATACTATCATTTTGACAATTTTTCACCAAATCGAGCGAAAGTACGACGTTGCACACCTCCAATATACGTATTAATCGCATGCAAAAACGAAAACATAGGCATCAGGGTGCAAAGCCCTCAGCCAGCCGGAACCTTTACCATGAGAAAGTCCAGCTGAGCCACTGTCCATGGTCGGATATGGCTCATATACAACAGGGATCTTCATTAGTCCATATAATAGCTATAAATGAAATATCTTAGTAATTGGTAAGAATTGTATGCTAGAGAGTGTTCACAATCCACATGTCACCAAACCTGATAATGGTAGAAATATGCAAATTTCACAGTCCATCTGGGCCACTGTCCTTGGGCGGACATGGCTCATACACAATAGAGATATTCATTGGTCCATATACAAGCTAGACTTAAAATATCTAATATTGGCAAACACTTGTAGGCTAGAGCGTGTTCACAAGGTAAATGTTAACGGACAGATAGACAGACGGACACGGCCATAGCCATAGCCCTTAGCCATTTGATGGCTGAGGGCTAAAAAGCATTAGCATGAATAGTTATGTAGTTACGGCCTGTAACAAAATGTCACATTTTTGTATACTGCAACTAAATTTTTATCTATTTTCAAAATACTGTCATTCTGACAATTTTTCATCACCTCGAACGAAACCACGACGTTGCACACCTTTAATATACGTATTAACCGCATGTAAAACGAAAAAAGCATTACCATGAATAGTTTTCGAGTAACAGCTTTGAAAAAAGATAGTATACTAGAGTGGACGGCAAGACAGACGAACGAACGGAAGCTGAAAACTATATCCCTCCGTTACACGGGGGATAATTAAATAACCTAATACATCGATTTACAAACTAATATTATACTCTTTTTAGTGCAATGGCTGTTTTATTCACATTTTAATGCATGTTAGCATGTACACTTCCAATTTTTTTCACTGATTAACTGGTATTATGGTTTTTAAAACAAATTGATATTGCGTACGTGCGTAATACAAGGGGGGGTGGTGGGGTCTAGGTCACTGCGTACGCACTGCGTGCAGGAGGGGGAGACAGAACAGTGAAAGATTTTTGCCTACGTGCTATGTGGATAGCCCCTTAATGGGTTCTTGGTGTGGAATAGAAAACGGAAGTGCTAAAGACTGTTTGTCATGTTTATCCGCCTCCTCCACTCCCACTCCCAACAGGAAACGGAAGTATTAGACTGATTGCCATGTTCCCCCCCCCCCGCCTCCTCCACTCCCCCCCTCAAAGGAAACGGAAGTGTCAAAAACTGATTGTCACGTTTATCCCCCCCCCCCTCCAACCACCAGGAAACGGAAGTGTTACAGACCCAACATGGCCATTTAAAAACTCGTGGTTGTCAAGTTTAGCCTCCCCGCCCCACCTCATTCACCCTTCACCTCCCCGCCCCCCCCCCCACCCCCACCCACAGGAAAGGAAGTGTTGAAGACTGAATAAAGCCATTTAAAAACCTGTGACTGTCACGTGTTGCCACGTCACGTGAGATTAGGCAACAGAAGACACTTAGCCACCAATTTAAAAAACAAAATGACAAGAACAATTGGATGACACAGGAATGTCTCCGATACGATTCATGAGCGTATAACACAACCATAACTCTTCTTTCATTGAAGATCGTTGATCACATATCCAATTATTCTGGAATATAGTATAGTGACAAGAAGTACACATGATAAGTGTAAAAAAATATATATCACGAGCTTGGCACGCTAAAATACGATACAAGCACTTACACCATACAAGCACACGACACCAGCACTTACACGATACAAGCACACGATACAAGCACTTACACGATACAGACACACGATACAAGCACTTACACGATACAAGCACACGACACAAGCACACGATACAAGCACTTACACGATACAAGCACACGATACAAGCACTTGCACCATGCAAGCACACGACACAAGTACTTACACGATACAAGCACACGATACAAGCATTTACACGATACAAGCACACGACACAAGCATTTACACGATACAAGCACACGATACAAGCACTTACACGATACAAGCATTTACACGACACAAGCACTTACACGATACAAGCACACGATACAAGCACTTACACGATACAAGCACACGATACACGAAACAAACACACGATACAAGCACTTACACGATACAAGCATTTACACGATACAAGCACACGATGCACGAAACAAGCACACGATACAAGCACACGATACACGAAACAAGCACACGATACAAGCACTTACACGATACAAGCATTTACACGATACAAGCACACGATACACGAAACAAGCACACGATACAAGCACTTACACGATACAAGCACTTACACGATACAAGAAAACGATACAAGCACACGATACAAGCACTTACACGATACAAGCATTTGCACCATACAAGCACTTACACGATACAAGCACACGGCACAAGCACAAGTACCTTACAGCCATACACAAGTAAAGCACGCTAAAGAAGGCGAACTAGAGCAGTGTGCATAGCCCACTTATTCCCCACAGGCCACCCATCAGGTAAACACGACCATCAATATAAACCTTAGACATAGCAAGAGCTGAAATTTTCTAAGTTCAGTTGGTGCATTTTCCTTGGACGAACCTAGCCCATTTACAATACCGATCTGTGTTTGTTCCCATAGAAGCTACCTACCAAGTTTCATTAAAATCCTTGCAGCAGTTTTTAAGTTATCGTGTTAACAAGCTGTTGATGACAGACTGGCACACGGTCGATCGCATATATTCCTCCTCCCCCCCCCCCCCCTGTGAGGAATAAACTAGTAGTAGCGGATTATGTGTGATATTACTGTACTAGACCAGTTGCTGGTCTCCCATTCCGCTAATTCATGGCAGTAGGTGTAACTGATGAACCAGTAGGTGTAACTGATGCACCAGTAGGTGTAATTGATGAACCATATTTGTCAGGACCTGAAGGAAAAACGGAAAGCAGTGGAACCCGCTTAACGTGGCATAGAACAGCCAATCAATTGTCCCCCACGGGTTCCTTTTTTACAATAAAACAACGGAGGGGGGCGGGGGGGGGGGAGAGAAACGAGGGGATTCTGGGGTTCCAACCCCCATCCCCCGCCCCCCTTCCAATGCGAAATTAGACTCGCTTGTGTTTTCACAAAAAATTGACTGGTAAACTCGCTACTTTGGGTGGGTTTTTTAAAGGCGAGTCCCCCTCCCGCCCTCTCCTCCTTCCCCCCCCCCCCCCGGGGAAAATCTGTATCTACCACTGAGTTGTCTTGATTACATAGTCCGCTAGCCCGGTCAAGGTGTCGACACAGTGAGGCATTACATAGTACGCTTGCCCGGGCAAGGTGTCAACACAGTGACGCATTACACAGTCCGCTAGCCCGGGCAAGGTGTCGACACAGTGACCCATTACATAGTACGCTAGCCCGGGCAAGGTGTCAACACAATGACGCATTACATAGTCCGCTAGCCCGGGCAAGGTGTCGACACAGAGACGCATTACACAGTCCGCTAGCCCGGGCAAGGTGTCAACACAGTGACGCATTACACAGTCCGCTAGCCCGGACAAGGTGTCGACACAGTGACCCATTACATAGTACGCTAGCCCGGACAAGGTGTCAACACAATGACGCATTACATAGTCCGCTAGCCCGGGCAAGGTGTCGACACAGTGACGCATTACACAGTCCGCTAGCCCGGGCAAGGTGTCGACACAGTGACCCATTACATAGTACGCTAGCCCGGACAAGGTGTCGACACAGTGACGCATTACATAGTCCGCTAGCCCAGGCAAGGTGTCAACACAATGACGCATTACATAGTCCGCTAGCCCGGGCAAGGTGTCGACACAATGACGCATTACACAGTCCGCTAGCCCGGACAAGGTGTCGACACAGTGACGCATTACACAGTCCGCTAGCCCGGACAAGGTGTCGACACAGTGACGCATTACATAGTACGCTAGCAAGGGCAAGGTGTCGACACAGTGACCCATTACACAGTCCGCTAGCCCGGGCAAGGTGTCAACACAGTGACGCATTACATAGTCCGCTAGCCCGGGCAAGGTGTCAACACAGTGACGCATTACACAGTCCGCTAGCCCGGGCAAGGTGTCAACACAGTGACGCATTACATAGTCCGCTAGCCCGGGCAAGGTGTCAACACAATGACGCATTACATAGTCCGCTAGCCCGGGCAAGGTGTCAACACAGTGACCCATTACATAGTACGCTAGCCCGGGCAAGGTGTCGACACAGTGACCCATTACATAGTCCGCTAGCCCAGGCAAGGTGTCAACATTACACAGCAATGCACACGATACCACAAAACACACACACATGTATATCACATACCGACCAGAAATTAGCATAATAAAGAAAATATCCTGCACACCAACACTTAGAGATCCAATAATTTGGCATTGAACAAACATCTCCTCCATGGTAACTTTCGACATAACCACTCTGAACAAACATCTTCTCCACGGCAAATGTGAACATAACTGCACTAAACAAACATCTTCTCCATGGTAACTGTGGAAATAACCGCACTGACCAAACTTCTCCATGGTAACTTTCGACATAACCACACTGAACAACATCTTCTCAATGGTAACTGTGGACATAACCGCACTGACCAAACTTCTCCATGGTAACTTTGGACATAACCACACTGAACAAACATCTTCTCCATAGTAAATGTGGACATAACCGCACTGACAACACTTCTCCATGGTAACTGTGGACATAACCGCACTAAACAAACATCTTCTCCACGGTAAATGTGGACATAACCCCACTGACCAAACCTCTCCATGGTAACTTTCGACATAACCACATTGTAACTGACATCAACTTTCACTTCCTTCTTTTTTTTCCTCATCGACTTTTTTGCATCACTTTTCGAACTTTAACACTCGCGTATATCGATGTGTTGAACACATAATTATATATTTAATTCAGTGAGTATATGCATTATATCTTTCAATGTGCTTTATACTATATGAAACTGACAATTACTTTTTCTCTTGGACTTAATTAAAACATAGCAACGGGATGAATCAATCTTATACACTGAAAAAATAAGATCTACCAAATTATGTAATTAAAGTTGAGAAAACTGACCCCGTGATGTGGTCGAACTGTCTCAGAAAAAAACTAGAACAGTGGCTGTTTAGGTATTTGTTAGTTGTATAAATATAACGAAAACGCCCTCACAGTATTAGTATTGTAATAGGCCATGGTCGATCCAAGTTCATGGGGCGATAAAAGAGGATTATTGTTAAACATCGGAAAATGTACATTTAATATTGTGGGCAATGGTACTGTGATCATCGACCTAAGCAAACATGCTGCATCTTTACTCGAACTTAAGAAAATACTTATATTTTGGCAAACTACGCCTATGGTTTTTTTAGCAGTTGCAGAGGTTGTGTGGCCGCTTCCACATTGTCAGCCATCTTGTACTTGACATTACGGTGTTATGAGTCAACTACGGTCAACTTGTACAAGATGGCCGTAGTTGACTCATAACACCATAATGTTCAGTACAAGATAGCTGACAATATGGTAGCGGCCACACTGAAAATATAGAATATGGCGATCGTTAATGACCTCATAGCTCGAGAGCTACTTTTGCATAATTAAATCGCATATTCACACTCTCACAACATAACGCCTTGTTTTTTGGCCAAACATTTGCTTGGTTGTAACTACTTTTCTTCCGCAGTACATAATTAACAGCGGTAAAAAGTTTTTCGGCACGAGTGCTAACAGGGTCAGTTTGAAAACAAACTGAGAAAAACGGTCTAAAAACGGCGCTTTATTCGACCGAAGTACTTCAAACAAGCCGTACTACAAATATTCCTACCCCGAACTACAGTAAACGAGAGATGGACAACAGGTGAACTACCGCATAACGCACAGAGCAATAACCCCAGTAAGTCCAAGAACCAGTCATGGGCAACTTTAAATAAACATTATTATATAATTACTATGATCACTTTAATTATTATATAATAATTTGCATACTTATAGAATTAATTACGGACAAAAATGCATAAAACATGAAGAGATTTGACACTCCAGAACAGGGCTTGGTGACGGAGTGAGGACTTGTAATATTGCACACGTTACGCAGTACTGCACACGTCACGCAGTAATGCACACGCCACGCAGTACTGCACACGTCACGCAGTATTGCACACGCCACGCAGTACTGCACACGTCACGCAGTACTGCACACGTCACGCAGTAATGCACACGCCACGCAGTACTGCACACGTCACGCAGTATTGCACACGCCACGCAGTACTGCACACGTCACGCAGTATTGCACACGCCACGCAGTACTGCACACGTCACGCAGTACTGCACACGTCACGCAGTAATGCACATGCCACGCAGTACTGCACACGTCACGCAGTAATGCACACGCCACGCAGTACTGCACACGTCACGCAGTATTGCACACGCCACGCAGTACTGCACACGTCACGCAGTACTACACACGTCACGCAGTAATGCACACGCCACGCAGTACTGCACACGTCACGCAGTAATGCACACGCCACGCAGTATTGCACACGTCACGCAGCCTCCCAATAAATGAACTACGGTATCAGGCGTGGCATTTGATGTCGCGATAAAATAGCCACTATTTTTATCTGTCGAATCCATTTTTAAACTTTCATTCCAATCAGATTACAGCGTGCGATTCGACCCTACCAATCAGATCAGAACTTGGCATCTGAACTTGGGTCCATATGTGGACTTTTGCTATTTTTGATTCGATCTTTTTCGCCCGCAAATTCATGTTCAAAATCAAAATCACTTTCGTTGTTTTTTAAAGAAACTTTGTCCCTTTGTTTTTCCAAATGAACGGTTATGTCTTCCAAAGAGGTTTCAACTTGCGCTGCGGAGCTGCGTCTATTTATAGGACCACTCTCTTCTCGCTTCTTGTTCTTTTGAACCAAATTTTCCAGTTTCAAGCTGTTGTTGTCATTAGCACCGACATCGATGACGACCGAAGAATCGATGGATTGCGTATCGGAATTATCGAGAGCTGAATTCGTGTTTTCGCGTTCGTGAATGCCCTCGGCGGAGCGAATCAGCTTCTCCTTCATGTACTTCTTGTGGTGTTGCCTTTGTGCGATGTGCTGACGCGCGTTTTGAATGGACAACTCCTGTCGGAATTTGGTAGCTCCACCGATTCGAATCCTGTAAATAAACGATTAAATAACCTTATGCTTTTAACGTATATCTAAAAAAAAAACAAAAAGAGCAAACAAACAAACAATATCGACGACTAATTAATCGAGCATATCTTTTTAAGTTCTTAATGAATCAGTGCCAGACATACCAAGGCTTTTCAACTTCCGGTCGATGGCGTGTTACGGTACACGTGTTTCCTAGTCAGGTGACATAAAACGTCACTTCCGGAAGCTCACCTTTGCAGAATGAAAATGATGATGACGGCGGCTGCAGAAGCAAAGTCCACTAAAACCCACATGGCTTCAAACTGCGACGGCGTCTGAAATTATATGCTCAAAATCGTGAACATGCTTGTTACATGAAAGCTCTACCTTCCCCTCCACCCCAGACTCTATTCCTATAACAACCACCCCCTGCCCTCTACCCCATCCACTTCACAAAGAGTACCTTATTTATATGCTTTTGTTTCGTTCTGGTCAAAGTAAAGACTTACAAAGATTAATGTGCAGTGTTTCATTCGCAGCACTCAGAATATGTACATCTATAGAGTGGGGTTGGGGTGGGAGGGCGGCAGGTGCGGATGTACATCTATGGGGGGAGGGTGGGTACGGATGTACATCTATGGGAGAGGGCAGGTATGGCTGTACATCTAAGGGGGAGGGCGGGTATGGGTGTACATCTATGGGGGAGGGCGGGTATGGGTGTACATCTATGGGGGAGGGCGGGTATGGGTGTACATCTATGGGGGAGGGCGGGTATGGGTGTACATCTATGGGGGAGGGCGGGTATGGGTGTACATCTATGGGGGAGGGCGGGTATGGGTGTACATCTATGGGGGAGGGCGGGTATGGGTGTACATCTATGGGGGAGGGCGGGTATGGGTGTACATCTATGGGGGAGGGCGGGTATGGGTGTACATCTATGGGGGAGGGCAGGTACGCATGTATATCTATGGGGAGGGCAGGTACCGATGTACGTCTATGGGGGGAGGGCGGGTACGGATGTACATCTATGGGGGGAGGGCGGGTACGGATGTACATCTATGGGAGAGGGCAGGTATGGCTGTACATCTAAGGGGGAGGGCGGGTATGGGTGTACATCTATGGGGGAGGGCGGGTATGGGTGTACATCTAAGGGGGAGGGCGGGTATGGGTGTACATCTAAGGGGGAGGGCGGGTATGGGTGTACATCTATGGGGGAGGGCGGGTATGGGTGTACATCTATGGGGGAGGGCGGGTATGGGTGTACATCTATGGGGGAGGGCGGGTATGGGTGTACATCTATGGGGGAGGGCGGGTATGGGTGTACATCTATGGGGGAGGGCAAGTACGGATGTACATCTAGGGACAGGGCAGGTACGGATATACATCTATTGGGGAGGGCAGGTACGGATGTACATCTATGGGGGAGGGCAGGTACGGATGTACATCTATGGGGGAAGGCAGGTACGGATGTTCAGTATACTTAATGGTACCTACCAAATGCCAAACCGGGGACGACATCTGGGAGAACTGGTGCACGAAGTTCGTGGTGACAGAATGAACGCCCATGCACCAATAGAGTGAATACAGCCAGCGTGAATTGACAACCCACACATTCACCGACACATTCGCTTCATGGAATGACCTGACAGAAAAAAGATCAGAGAATTTATTGTACAGTTCTTGCATTAAGCCGCGCGCAGAATTAGTACACACAGTCCCTGCTACTGTCGACACACCACACCGGTGTTAGTACACACAGCCCCTGCTACTGTCGACGCACCACACCGATGTTAGTACACACAACCCCTGCTACTGTCGACACACCACAACGGTGTTAGTACACACAACCCCTGCTACTGTCGACACACCACACTGGTGTTAGTACACACAGCCCCTGCTACTGTCGACACACCACACCAGTGTTAGTAAACCCAGCCCCTGCTACTGTCGACCACCACACCAGTGTTAGTACACGCAACCCCTGCTACTGACGACGCACCACACCCAGTTAGTACACACAGCCCCTGCTACTGTCGACACACCACACCGATGTTAGTACATACAGCCCCTGAGACTGTCGACACACCACACCGGTGTAAGTACATACAGCCCCTGCTACTGTCGACACACCACACCGGTGTTAGTACATACAGCCCCTGCTACTGTCGACACACCACACCGGTGTTAGTACATACAGCCCCTGCTACTGTCGACACACCACACCGGTGTTAGTACATACAGCCCCTGCTAATGTCGACACACCACACGGGTGTTAATACATACAGCCCCTGCTAATGTCAACACACCACACCGGTGTTAGTACATACAGCCCCTGCTACTGTCAACACACCACACCGGTGTTAGTACATACAGCCCCTGCTACTGTCGACACACCACACCGGTGTTAGTACACACAGCCCCTGCTACTGTCGACACACCACACCAGTGTTAGTACACACAGCCCCTGCTACTGTCGACGCACCACACCGATGTTAGTACAAACAGCCAATGCTACTGTCAACACACCACACCGATGTTAGTACATAGAGTCCCTGCTACTGTCGACACACCACACCGGTGTTAGTACATACAGCCCCTGCTACTGTCGACACACCACACCGGTGTTAGTACATACAGCCCCTGCTAATGTCGACACACCACACGGGTGTTAATACATACAGCCCCTGCTAATGTCGACACACCACACCGGTGTTAGTACACACAACCCCTGCTACTGACGACGCACCACACCCAGTTAGTACACACAGCACCTGCTACTGTCGACACACCACACCGGTATTAGTACATACAGCCCCTGCTAATGTCGACACACCACACCAGTGTTAGTACACACAGCCCCTGCTAATGTCGACACACCACACCAGTGTTAGTACACACAGCCCCTGCTACTGTCGACACACCACACCAGTGTTAGTACACACAACCCCTGCTACTGACGACGCACCACACCCAGTTAGTACACACAGCACCTGCTACTGTCGACACACCACACCGGTGTTAGTACACAAAACCCCTGCTACTGACGACACACCACACCGGTGTTAGTACCCACAGCCCCTGCTACTGTCGACACAACACAGCGGTGTTAGTATATACAGCCCCTGCTACTGTCGACGCACCACACCGATGTTAGTACATACAGCCCCTGCTAATGTCGACACACCACACCGGAATATTAGCATAGACCTGACTGATTGCTGTGTCGCACGGCAGTACGGAATATTAGCACAGACCTGACTGATTACTGTGTGGCATGGTAGTACGGAACATTAGCACAGACCTGATTCCTGTGTTGCACGGTAGTACGGAACATTACCACAGACCTGACTGATTGCTGTGTGGCACGGTAGTACGGAACATTAGCACAGACCTGACTGATTGCTGTGTGGCATGGTAGTACGGAACATTAGCACAGACCTGACTGATTGCTGTGTGGCACGGTAGTACGGAACATTAGCACAGACCTGACTGATTGCTGTGTGGCACGGTAGTACGGACCATTAGCACAGCCCTGACTGATTGCTGTGTGGCACGGTAGTACGGAACATTAGCACAGACCTGACTGATTGCTGTGTGGCACGGTAGTACGGAACATTAGCACAGACCTGACTGATTGCTGTGCAGCACGGTAGTACGGAACATTAGCACAGACCTGACTGATTGCTGTGAAGCACGGCACTACGGAATATTAGCACAGCCCTGACTGATTGCTGTGTGGCACGGCAGTACGGAACATTAGCACTGACCTGACTGATTGCTGTGTGGCATGGTAGTACGGAATATTAGCATAGACCTGACTGATTGCTGTGTGGCACGGCAGTAAGGAACATTAGCACAGACCTGATTGCTGTGTGGCATGGGAGTGCGGAATATTAGCATAGACCTGAATGATTGCTGTGAGGCACGGTAGTATGGAACATTAGCACAGACCTGACTGATTGCTGTGTGGCACGGTAGTACGGAACATTACCACAGACCTGACTGATTGCTGTGTGGCACGGCAGTACGGAACATTAGCACACACCCGACTGATTGCTGTGTGGCATGGTAGTACGGAACATTAGCATAGACCTGACTGACTGCTGTGTCGCATCGAAGTACGGAATATTAGCACAGACCTGACTGATTGCTGTGTGGCACGGTAGTACGGAACATTAGCACAGACCTGACTGATTGCTGTGTGGCACGGCAGTACGGAACATTAGCACACACCCGACTGATTGCTGTGTGGCATGGTAGTACGGAACATTAGCACAGACCTGACTGATTGCTGTGTGGCACTGTAGTACGGAACATTAGCACAGACCTGACTGATTGCTGTGTGGCATGGTAGTACGGACCATTAGCACAGACCTGACTGATTACTGTGTGGTATGGTAGTACGGAACATTACCACAGACCTGACTGATTGCTGTGTGGCACGGTAGTACGGAACATTAGCACAGACCTGACTGATTGCTGTGTGGCATGGTTGTACGGAACATTAGCACAGACCTGACTGATTGCTGTGTGGCACGGTAGTACGGAACATTAGCACAGACCTGACTGATTGCTGTGTGGCACGGTAGTACGGACCATTAGCACAGCCCTGACTGATTGCTGTGTGGCACGGTAGTACGGAACATTAGCACAGACCTGACTGATTGCTGTGTGGCACGGTAGTACGGAACATTAGCACAGACCTGACTGATTGCTGTGCAGCACGGTAGTACGGAACATTAGCACAGACCTGACTGATTGCTGTGAAGCACGGCACTACGGAATATTAGCACAGCCCTGACTGATTGCTGTGTGGCACGGCAGTACGGAACATTAGCACTGACCTGACTGATTGCTGTGTGGCATGGTAGTACGGAATATTAGCATAGACCTGACTGATTGCTGTGTGGCACGGTAGTAAGGAACATTAGCACAGACCTGATTGCTGTGTGGCATGGGAGTGCGGAATATTAGCATGGACCTGAATGATTGCTGTGAGGCACGGTAGTATGGAACATTAGCACAGACCTGACTGATTGCTGTGTGGCACGGTAGTACGGAACATTAGCACAGACCTGAGTGATTGCTGTGTGGCACGGTAGTACGGAACATTAGCACACACCCGACTGATTGCTGTGTGGCATGGTAGTACGGAACATTAGCATAGACCTGACTGACTGCTGTGTCGCATCGAAGTACGGAATATTAGCACAGACCTGACTGATTGCTGTGTGGCACGGTAGTACGGAACATTAGCACAGACCTGACTGATTGCTGTGTGGCATGGTAGTACGGAACATTAGCACAGACCTGACTGATTGCTGTGTGCACGGTAGTACGGAACATTAGCCCAGACCTGACTGATTGCTGTGTGGCACGGCCTAACGAAACATTAGCACAGACCGGACTGATTGCTGTGTGGCACGGTAGTACGGAACATTAGCACAGACCTGACTGATTGCTGTGTGGCACGGTACTACGGAGCATTAGCACAGAACTGGCTGATTGCTGTGTGGCACGGTAGTACGGAGCATTAGCACAGACCTGACTGATTGCTGTGTGGCACGGTAGTACGGAGCATTAGCACAGACCTGACTGATTGCTGTGTGGCACGGTAGTACGGAATATTAGCACAGACCTGACTGATTGCTGTGCGGCACGGTAGTACGGAATATTAGCACAGGCCTGACTGATTGCTGTGTGGCACGGTAGTACGGAACATTAGCACAGACCCGACTGATTGCTGTGTGGCATGGTAGTACGGAACATTAGCACAGACCTGACTGATTGCTGTGTGGCACGGTAGAACGGAGCATTACCACAGACCTGAATGATTGCTGTGTGGCACGGTAGTACGGAGCATTAGCACAGACCTGACTGATTGCTGTGTGGCACGGTAGTACGGAACATTAGCACAGACCTGACTGATTGCTGTGTGGCACGGTAGTACGGAACATTAGCACAGACCTGACTGATTGCTGTGTGGCACGGTAGTACGGAACATTAGCACAGACCCGACTGATTGCTGTGTGGCACGGTAGTACGGAACATTAGCACAGCCCTGACTGATTGCTGTGTGGCACGGCAGTACGGAACATTAGCACACACCCGACTGATTGCTGTGTGGCATGGTAGTACGGAACATTAGCATAGACCTGACTGACTGCTGTGTCGCATCGAAGTACGGAATATTAGCACAGACCTGACTGATTGCTGTGTGGCACGGTAGTACGGAACATTAGCACAGACCTGACTGATTGCTGTGTGGCACGGCAGTACGGAACATTAGCACACACCCGACTGATTGCTGTGTGGCATGGTAGTACGGAACATTAGCACAGACCTGACTGATTGCTGTGTGGCACTGTAGTACGGAACATTAGCACAGACCTGACTGATTGCTGTGTGGCATGGTAGTACGGACCATTAGCACAGACCTGACTGATTACTGTGTGGTATGGTAGTACGGAACATTACCACAGACCTGACTGATTGCTGTGTGGCACGGTAGTACGGAACATTAGCACAGACCTGACTGATTGCTGTGTGGCATGGTAGTACGGAACATTAGCACTGACCTGACTGATTGCTGTGTGGCATGGTAGTACGGAACATTAGCACAGACCTGACTGATTGCTGTGTGGCACGGTAGTACGGAACATTAGCATAGACCTGACTGATTGCTGTGTCGCATGGTAGTACGGAACATTAGCACAGACCTAACTGATTGCTGTGTGGCACGGTAGTACGGAGCATTAGCACAGACCTGACTGATTGCTGTGTGGCACGGTAGAACGGAGCATTAGCACAGACCTGACTGATTGCTGTGTGGCATGGTAGTACGGAGCATTAGCACAGACCTGACTGATTGCTGTGTGGCACGGTAGTACGGAACATTAGCACAGACCTGACTGATTGCTGTGTGGCACGGTAGTACGGAACATTAGCACAGACCTGACTGATTGCTGTGTGGCACGGTAGTACGGAACATTAGCACAGACCTGACTGATTGCTGTGTGGCACGGTAGTACGGAGCATTAGTACAGACCTGACTGATTGCTGTGTGGCACGGCAGAACGGAGCATTAGCACAGACCTGACTGATTGCTGTGTGGCATGGTAGTACGGAGCATTAGCACAGACCTGACTGATTGCTGCGTGGCACGGTAGTACGGAGCATTAGCACAGACCTGACTGATTGCTGTGTGGCACGGTAGAACGGAGCATTAGCATTGACCTGACTGATTGCTGTGTGGCACGGTAGTACGGAACATTAGCACAGACCTTACTAATTGCTGTGTGGCACGGTAGTACGGAACATTAGCACAGACCTGACTGATTGCTGTGTGGCACGGTAGTACGGAACATTAGCACAGACCTGACTGATTGCTGTGTGGCACTGTAGTACGGAACATTAGCACAGACCTGACTGATTGCTGTGTGGCATGGTAGTACGGACCATTAGCACAGACCTGACTGATTGCTGTGTGGCACGGTAGTACGGAACATTAGCATAGGCCTGTTTGATTGCTGTGTGGCACGGTAGTACGGAACATTAGCACAGACCTGACTGATTGCTGTGTGGCACGGTAGTACGGAACATTAGCACAGACCTGACTGATTGCTGTGTGGCACGGTAGTACGGAACATTAGCATAGACCTGTTTGATTGCTGTGTGGCACGGTAGTACGGAGTTTTAGCACTGACCTGACTGATTGCTGTGTGGCATGGTAGTACGGAGCATTAGCACAGACCTGACTGATTGCTGTGTCGCATGGTAGTACGGACCATTAGCACAGCCCTGACTGATTGCTGTGTGGCACGGTAGTACGGAACATTAGCACAGACCCGACTGATTGCTGTGTGGCACGGTAGTACGGAACATTAGCACAGCCCTGACTGATTGCTGTGTGGCACGGTAGTACGGAACATTAGCACAGACCTGACTGATTGCTGTGTCGCATGGTAGTACGGAACATTAGCACTGACCTGACTGATTGCTGTGTGGCATGGTAGTACGGAACATTAGCACAGACCTGACTGATTGCTGTGTGGCACGGTAGTACGGAACATTAGCATAGACCTGACTGATTGCTGTGTCGCATGGTAGTACGGAACATTAGCATAGACCTAACTGATTGCTGTGTGGCATGGTAGTACGGAATATTAGCATAGACCTGACTGATTGCTGTGTCGCATGGTAGTACGGAACATTAGCACAGACCTGACTGATTGCTGTGTGGCACGGTAGTACGGAACATTAGCACAGACCTGACTGATTGCTGTGTGGCATGGTAGTACGGAACATTAGCACAGACCTGACTGATTGCTGTGTGCACGGTAGTACGGAACATTAGCACAGACCTGACTGATTGCTGTGTGCACGGTAGTACGGAACATTAGCACAGACCTGACTGATTGCTGTGTGGAACGGTAGTACGGAACATTAGCACAGACCTGACTGATTGCTGTGTGGCACGGTAGTACGGAACATTGACATCGGTGTCCTTGTAGGTTAACAATTCGTCCATGTCGGTATTTTTACCTTTGATGATAGTGAATGAGTGTGGAATGGTTGTGTTCAATACTTCCTCATACAGCCACAGTACCTGCAACACAGAACGGGCACCAACACACTACTCACCGGACACACCGACTGAAACAAAAGTCTGTTCAGTTTATCTGTTAAAATAAAAGATAAAGACGAGAACGAGATTGCCATCACTTACGTCTTTTTGATTGACGCTTGAGTTCTGAATGGTTTGGATGATCACATCGCCGTAAGTGCTGTAGTACGGATGGCTCTCCGGAACACCATATTCATACAGCTGCAAAGCAGTGAACACATGTCAGACTGAAACTAGAGCGGCCAGTGCACTAGAACATCACGGTACCGAGATGTAAAACAAAGAAACACACCACAGACTCAAACTAGAGCAACCAGTGCACCAGAACATCACGGTACCGAGATGCAAAACAGTGAAACACACCACAGACTCAAACTAGAGCAACCAGTGCACCAGAACATCATGGAACCGAGATGCAAAACACTGAACACAACCACAGACTGAAACTAGAGGGGCCAGCGTACCAGAAGATCATGGTACAGAGACACAACACATATCTACTGAAACCAATTCAACGTGTTGTTTCACTTAATACTGCTAATCTCATTCTCCGGTCTGCAGTCCAGTCTGCCCCTTTTGTGCACGTTTGATTTAGCCCCCAGCAGTGACTCACCCCTCTCTCCCCCCCCCCCCCCACCACTCCTATTTTGCTAGTGTTTCCCTTTTTTTTACATAGCTTGCACAATATATTACAGGATTGGTATGAATACATTATATTAGAAAATGTGCTTTATTTGAAAAAAAAAACTTAAACCTATTAAAATATAATACAAGCCCAACAAAAATTAACATAAACTTAACCTCAAGTGCATACCTGGATATCAAATAGGAATTTCTTTTTATATTTCTTCATGAGCTTCAAGAATTCAGAAAGTGTTGGCACTGCGAGATCCTCGTATCTTTCTTTATCTGACGCTGAGATTTGTGACAACGTCCTGTGCGGATTCTTCTGCAGAGAGCAGATCTTAACTTACTTCACTTTTAAACTATCCACTGAAGAAGGAGATTTTTTTTTCTTATGTTATTTTTTATTTATTTATTTATTTACACCAAAATTTCAACCGGAATTAGCTGCGGAAGAGGGCATGTCCTTAGTACTGATGCATTACTTTCTTTTTTTCCGTTTTCGTCTCAGCGATTTCTGAATCGCGAATTTCTCCCTTTAATTTTGTCGAGATAAACGTTTTTTTTTTTAACAGAAGCGTTACACGTTTGGACACTGCAGTCTGTCTCTTCTTACCTCCAGGAACCATTTTCCCGCATCCAGTGTCAGGATTTCCGATTCGTTAAACATGCAGGCGCAGTCATGCTGGCGTTTGGGGAATTTCTCCTCCACGTCCGTGGTACGTATTAGCGTTTTGTCGTGCATCAGGAAAGCCACGCCGTCGTAACTGTGGACACAAACAATAACGGAAAAATTTTTTTCTTTTGTTTTTTTTTTTTAACAAAAGAAAAGTTGGAAACTCCTTCGCAGTGGGCGGTAATTTTGAATTCCCGGATAGGAATGGCAGACTAACTTCTGATCCGCAATTCGCGATGAGAGCGCACCAGAAAATCCCTCATCATCCACCACGGGCCGATTCGAACACGACTTTGCGACTGCCAGTCCATTCTTAATGACCCTCATATGACCCTCTTACACCGTCAGCGTGAAATCTTTGTCAAGTCTTTTGCGACATATTTAACTAGATGCTCGAGAAGCATGAATCCGCCGGGTTCGCGCAAATTGTATACCTGATTATGATGTTCCTGTGAACAACTATTCCAAAGAACACCATACAGCCTTGTGGTCAGTGAAGTAGAGGTTTGTAGAGCCAGTGGTACATGGTTGATTTGGTGTGAAGATAATATCGATAGATCGACCAGATGGCATTGTTGCTTTAAACGAGGTTGGCAGAAGATGAAATGAATTCATAAGATCTAGTAATGGCGACTGCTTCTGTGAAATGTTTATGTTGAAGTCACCAAGCACGATTGTTCTTTTCAATGGTAGCTGGACGAGAAGTTCCCGAAGATATTTACAGAACTTGTTTACCGGATAGATTGGCGACTTGTAGATGGCACAAATTACAGTATCAGAGGGATCTTGTGGAAACCTTATGTTCACACAAAGAGCTTGAAGCGTTGTGTCAACGGTAATTTTTCTACCTTTCAGTAACGTATCGGTATATAATGCAACACCGCCTTTAGTGAAGCCATCGTTTCGGAAAACATCATGTGACGGAATGTAGAAATTGCTGATGTCATGATGTGATGTCAACCATGTTTCACTCACAGCTATAATGGCTGCATTTACAAGTCGCTGATCAGCACAAATGTCGATATGATGTGCTACAAGCGATCTGGTGTTTAAGTCCTTATTCAGTTTCTGCAATTTTTTAAAGTTTTGCCATTTTGGCAATTTTGCTCCGATCCCGTCGAATCCTGGTCACTGCACTGCGGGATGCTTAGGAGCACCCCTGGGTAAAATCTGAAATCAATCCACCCACTAATGCAGGCTGTAGGCGCGTGAGACTGAAATTGCACAGACGGACAGACGGACAGGCCAACGACAGGTATCTTATGTGGTGGTTGCATTATGTGGTGGCATTTGATATGCCTGAAATGCATTTAAGTGGTAGGTCACGGACAAGATTATTTGAGAATAAAAAATACTTATGTGGTGGTTTATATTTGCCCGTGCCCTTGTGTGGTTCCCAGCAGGCGTCATGTCAATGTCAATAATGTTTATGCTTTGTGTGTGTCATTTGTAAATAAACGGAATTATATATGTGGCACTTTACTGTATAAAGATATTTTACAACTTATCTTTCACAACTGCGCATATTTATTTAACTTGCTTTGATGCGTGGTGCTTATTTTAGACCAGTGCGCATGTTTATTTAACTTGCGTCAATGCGTGGTTCGCCTTTGGAAAAACTGCGCATATTTTTTTAACTTGCGTTGATGCGCGGTTCACATTTCGGATCACGGCGCATGTCACCTTAACTTGCGTCGATGTGCGGTTCACATTTCGGACCAGCCCGCATGTTTGGTTAACGTGCACTGATGCGCGGTTTGTATTTCGGACAACTGCGCATATCTATTTAACTTGCGTCAAAGCGTGGTTCGCATTTCGAACCAGTGCGCATGTTCATTTAGCTTGCGTCGATGCCCGGTTCGCATTTCGGACCACTGCGCATGTTTATGCAACTTACGTTGATGCGCGGTTCACAATTCGGACCAGTGCGCATGATTACATAACTTGCGTCGATGCGTGGTTTTTTTCCGACCAGTGGATATATTTAACGTGCGTTAATGCGTGGTGCTTATTTCGGAAACTTCGCATGTCTATTCAACTTGCGTCGATGCATGGTTCTTTTGTCGGACCAGTGCGCATGTTTATTTATCTGGCGTCGATGCGCGGTTCGCATTTCGGACTAGTGCGCAGGTTTGTTTAGCTTGCGTTGATGCGAGATTCACATTTTGGAGGTGCGCATGTTTCTTTTATTTGCGTTGATGCACGGTTCTTATTTTAGACGAATGCGCATGTTTATTTAACTTGCGTCGATGCGCGGTTCACATTTTGAACTAGTGCGCATGTTTGGTTAATGTGCACTGATGCGCGGTTAAAATTTCGGACCAGTGCGCATATTTATTAAACTTGCGTCGATGCGCGGTTCGCATTTCGAAGCAGTGCGTATGTTTATGTCACTTGCGTCCATGCCCGGTTCACATTTCGGACAACTGCGCTTGTTTATTTAAGTTCAGTTGATGCCCGGTTCGCATTTCGGACTAGTGCGCATGTTTATTTAACTTGCGTTGATGCGCGGTTCACATTTCGGACTAGTGCGCATGATTACTTAACTTGCATCGATGCGTGGTTCTTTGTTCGGACCAGTGCACATATTTATTTAACTTGCGTCGATGCCCGGTTTGCATTTCGAACCAGTGCGCATGTTTATTTACCTTGCGTCCATGTCCGGTTGCGCATTTCGAACCAGTGCGCATGTTTATTCAACTTCCGTTGATGAGCGGTTCGCATTTCGGACTAGTGCGCATGTTCATTTAGCTTGCGTTGATGCCCGTTTCTTATTTTAGACCAGTGCACATGTTTATTTAACTTGCGTTGATGCCCGGTTCGCATTTCGGACCAGTGCGCATGTTTATTTAACTTGCGTTAATGGGCGGTTCGCATTTGGAACCAGTGCGCATGTTTGTTTAACTTGCGTTGATGCGCGGTTCACATTTCGGACCAGTGCGCATGATTACTTAACTTGCATCGATGCGTGGTTCTTTGTTTGGACCAGTGCACATATTTATTTAACTTGCGTCGATGCGCGGTTCGCATTTCGAACCAGTGCGCATGTTTATTTACCTTGCGTCCATGACCGGTTGCGCATTTCGAACCAGTGCACATGTTTATTCAACTTCCGTTGGTGCGTGGTTCACATTTCGGACAACTCCGCATGTTTATTAAGCTTGCGTTGATGCGCGTTTCTTATTTTAGACCAGTGCACATTTTTATTTAACTTGCGTTGATGCCCGGTTCGCATTTCGGACCAGTGTGCATGTTTATTTCACTTGCGTTAATGGGCGGTTCGCATTTGGAACCAGTGCGCATGTTTGTTTAACTTGCGCTGATTCGCGGTTCACATTTCGGATCACGGCGCATGTTAACTTAAATTGCGTCGATGCGCGGTTCATATTTCGGACCAGTGTGCATGTTTAAATAATAACCACAAATTAACACAAGTTTAATAAACGGATAAAACTGTAGGATAAGATTCATTTTGAGGTATTTTCTTCAAAAATTTCCCCACCCCACAGCGGGATTTAAACAAATGCTGCTCTCCTTATTTGCTTTAGAAATTAGCTTTATAGTTGCATTATTTTCCAACAGATGGTGTTACAGGACAGTTGATCAACGGACTTTGACGGACTCCCTTATGTGGTTTGTTTTGTGCTCAATGGGTGCTTATGTGGCTACCTCATAAGAACCACCACATAAGTGACGGATGTACCGAAAATCCACCACATAGCATAATCATTGTGGGCACGGACGGACGGACAGACGGACGGACAGACAGACGGACAGAATGAAAACGATATCCGTCCGGTTCTGCTTAGGAGCAGCCCTTGGTAAAATCTTAAATCAATCCAACCTCTAATGCGGGCTGTAGGCGCGTGAGACTGAAATTGCACAGACGGACATACCTACTAGAGGTACCTTATGCGTTTAATCGAGGACGGACGCCAGGTAAGTTCAGAGCGACGTTGTGTGGTTACTCAGGTCTTGCGTACCAGAGGTCATTGTGCGTTTATGTCCGTTCGACATTGGGTTAAAAATATCACACAACGCACGGACGACAAAATCAAAATATCACACAATGTACGGACGAAAAATCAAAATATCACATAACGTACGGAGAAAAGTAGTTCCTAAACGCACAAAGACTCTTCGTACTTGAAGTAACCACGTCCGTCTGTATTTTTGTGGGTTTCAAAATGAACAACCCCACAAAGGCAGGACATGCCAATTCTTTTTTTTTTAACGGACATTGTTTAATCCCACAACGACCAATCATACCTAAAATAAAAGACCGTTTGGAAATGCTTTACAATATAAGCTACAACATTTTAAAGCATTTCAATGGTCGTTTATTTTAGAGTTTGCGCCTTTGTGTGAGATTTTTCACTTGTTTTAGGAATTTTTTTAAAGTAAAAATAAGAAAAAGTAAATAGATTTCATTATATTTTATTTACTGAAAATCGAGTGCACACTAAATTAAGATATTATAAAAATATGTTATCACACAGGCACGTTAGAAATACAATGAAATAAATATTTTTGCTTGTTTCTGTCTTACTTTTTCCATTGATAAATAAACATTCAGTTAGAAATAATTTGTACACTTTTAAAATATTGAAGTGGCACACTTTCCAATAAAAAACTAAATTGCTATCAATTTTTCAGTTCCTAAATAATAATAATCAATGCCAACTTGAGGCGGAATTTAGTTTAAAGTCATTATTAGTAAAAAGAAAAACACTCCAAAGCTAACGACTTGTGGCATCATATTTGCGTCATTCAACAGATTCAATAATTAAGAAACTAAAAACTGTCCATAGGCTTGAAACAATATATAATGTTGGGTGGTATGCGCAAAAAACACTGATTTTGAGAAACCTTTCCGTGACAGAAATACTTTTAAACACACGCGTCTGCAGAAAACAACACTGATAATACACTTTAGGAGTAAATCTCAAGAAATTACTGTCAATATTTGAATTCTGAAATAACACTCCTCAATTCAAACCTGAGAAGGATTTGAGTTTAAACCCATTACTGAACAGAGACATTCCAATGCTAACGACATTCGACATGATATTGGCGCAATTCAACAGACTTCATAATTAAGAAACTAAAAACTACGGTTAGCAAATCTTTGTCATTTGCTAACTCTAGAAAAATGTGGCTTGTTGCATTTTATGGATGAATACTAACCCGTTGCCTTTTTTGTAAAAGACAGAAAAACTAATAGGCCTCGCCGCCGTACCTAAACCAACCCTTAAAAATTAACAATAAAACCCAAAGAGAACCCTTGCATAAGCTTTGTTCTGTTTAATAATCGAAAAAATAGCACAGAATCCTTTTGCGAGAACGTCATCGCTACGTTGCCTCTCTTATTGGAGACAATACAGCTCATTCTCACACTAAGCTAATCCTGGCCAGTCACCAACTGTTCTGTCCAAAGGCAAAGCCTTTCTTCGAACAATATATCATGTTGGTAGGTATACGCAATAAACACTGATTTTGAGATACCTTTCCATGACAGAAATACTTTTAAACACACGCGTCTGCAGAAAACAACGCTGATAATACACTTCAGGAGTAAATCTCAAGAAATTACTGTCAATATTTGAATTCTGAAATAACACTCCTCAATTCAAACCTGAGAAGGATTTGAGTTTAAACCCATTACTGAACAGAGACATTCCAATGCTAAAGACATTCGACATGATATTGGCGCCATATAACAGACTTCATAATTAAGAAACTAAAAACTAGGGTTAGCAAATCTTTGTCATTTGCTAACTCTAGAAAAATGTGGCTTGTTGTATTTTATGGATGAATACTAACCCGTTGCCTTTTTTGTAAAAGACAGAAAAACTAATAGGCCTCGCCGCCGTACCTAAACTAACCCTTAAAAATTAACAATAAAACCCAAAGAGAACCCTTGAATAAGCTTTGTTCTGTTTAATAATCGAAAAAATAGCACAGAATCCTTTTGCGAGAACGTCATCGCTACGTTGCCTCTCTTATTGGAGACAATACAGCTCATTCTCACACTTAGCTAATCCTGGCCAGTCACCAACTGTTCTGTCCAAAGGCAAAGCCTTTCTTCGAACAATATATAATGTTGGGTGGTATACGCAAAAACACTGATTTTGAGAAACCTTTCCGTGACAGAAATACCTTTAAACACAAGCGTCTGCAGAAGACAATGCTGATTATACACTTTAGGCAGTGAGTCTCCAGAAATTACAGTCAACATTTGAATTCCGAAATAACACTCCTCAATTCAAACCTGAGACGGATTTGAGTTTAAAGCAATAACGAAACGGAGAGACTGTAACGCTAACGACATTCGACAAGGTAATGGCAGTGGACATCGGTTTACTTTGTTTGCCAGTCAGTCATCAGTGCGTGCCAAGGCAATGCCTGCCTTCCAAGAAGTTTTATGTAATAGCAATAAATTATGCTGGTATCTTATACACAAAAAAGACTCTTAGATGTACAAAACACGTGAACCGCACGCCTTTACAAGCATAACCGTGAAAAAGGTGCCTTTATACACACATCTCTCAAAGAGAAAATAGTCAAGAACAGTGCATACATCTTCACTAATAATAAACTTAAAATATCAATGTTTGACTTCAGAAAGCACATACCTCATTCAAAGTTGAGACGGATTTGAGTTTAAAGGCAGAATTTAACGGAACCATATCGTTTACATTGAAAACATTTCAGAAAATCATTCATGACGTTGTTATCTTTCAAACTATTTTAAATATTTGTGTCGGTTTCTAAGCCATGACACTTTCTTCTGAATTTTTCTAGGGTCATAAATTTTAATATTTGTGGATTTTCTCTGAAGTTCTTCAATTTGCGCGATACTTGGTGTCTCGTCCTTTTCCAAAAAGTCTTTAAACAGCTGTTCAATTTCGGCGTTGTCTTCACTTGTCATGTAAACTCGACCACTTTTGGCTTTTTCACGTCTATGGGAAATCTCTAAAAATGAAAAAAAAAAAACCATTAGGCCACAAATAGCATAATCCCTTCAGTCATTCAAAAATATTGGAAGAGATCGTTTTGGCACATTTATATGCAATTTCTTACAGCAGCTTTGATTCTCAGTTTTAAAGGTTTATTTTGTCACATCGAATACTGTCTGATTTAGAGCCAATGATAAAACAAATAGAAAATATGGTTGCTACTAAAAGAAAATGCGTTAAATGCAGATCAGTCACCGAACGGACTTTCCAATTTCGATGGGTAAGTACATTTGATACCTATATTGTCATTAAAGTCTTCTTCAGTTTGCTTGTCGCCAAGGTCCGGAAGACACTCTTCACTGTCATCTGTGACTGGACTTTGCGCTCTAGAAAGAACTGGTAATTCACCTTCCATGGCATGCTCAGCTTCTAGAGCAGCTATTTGCCTTTCTGTGTCCGCTCGAACTATATCTGAATAAAAAAAAACAGAATATGTATTTTAGAAGAAAACACATTGGTATTTTTTTATAGATATTGTGTTGTATTGTTCTTTAGATGCCATTCAACTGCAATGGTCATGTCGGGATTCAACTGCCACGTTATACTGAAATGGGGCATTCAAGCCCTCCTTCTAACCCTTACGTGCGGAGTGCCTCACAGGGTAGCAAGGAGAAATCCCAATTTTAAAGTTTTAGGTATGACAAGACCGGGATTCGAACCCACTATCTTCCACACGGAAAACATATATTAGCTAACCACCGCAAAAAAATAAGAATACTCGCCATTTTGTCGGAATAAAACACAAACTAATACGGAGAACAATGATTTGAAAACATAGAGAGTCAATGACCGTTCCGTTCTGCGTCCAACCACACAAAAAAAAATATATTAGCTAAACACCAAAAAAATAAGAATACTCTCCATTTTGTTGGAATGAAACACAAACTAATACGGAGAACAATGATTTGAAAACCTACAGAATCAATGTCCGTTCTGTTCTGCGTTCCACACAAAAAAAATATATTACCTAAACACCAAAAGAAAAAGAATACTCTCCATTTTGTTGGAATGAAACACAAACTAATACGGAGAACAATGATTTGAAAACCTACAGAATCAATGCTCGTTCAGTTTTACGTCTAACCAAACTTCAGCACAGACCTTCAAATACACGCTGGAGAGCCCGCCGCTCAGTCTTCAGATTAAAAGGAAGAAAAAGGATAAGTCGCAGGCGAATCCTTGAAAGAGTATGGATATCAGGGACGCATGGATGTTTTTTTTTTAAGGACAGCAGCAAACAGCAGTCAAACAAATGTTACTCTCTGAAGTGATCACTCATCGGACATGAAGATCTCACTCTACAGTGGTCACTCATCCGACTTAAAGATCGCACTACACAGAATGCACTTGTCTGACAGCTTCCCTACCATATAACTAAAACCTACAAAACCCTTTTTTTTTGTGGCGATGGGGAGGGGGGAGGGGGTTGTTCAACCACAAATTGCAACGGACTGCACACCCAATGATCCGTCGAAAGAGTCTCCATTTTGTTGGAATGAAACACAAACTAATACGGAGAACAATGATCTGAAAACCTACAGAATTAATGTCCGTTCTGTTCTGCGTTACACAAAAAAAAATATTTTACCTAAAGACCAAAAAAAAGAATAATCTCTATTTTGTTGGAATGAAACACAAACTAATACGGAGAACAGCGATTTGAAAACCTACAGAGTTAATGACCGTTCCGTTCTGCGTCCAACCACACAAAAAATATATTGGCTAAACACCAAAAAAATAAGAATACTCTCCATTTTTTTGGAATGAAACACAAACTAATACGGAGAACAGTGATTTGAAAACCTACAGAATCAATGTCCGTTCTGTTCTGCGTTCCACACAAAAAAAAATATATTACCTAAACACCAAAAGAAAAAGAATACTCTACATTTTGTTGGAATGAAACACAAACTAATACGGAGAACAATGATTTGAAAACCTACAGAATCAATGCTCGTTCAGTTTAACGTCTAACCAAACTTCAGTACAGACCTTCAAATACACGCTGGAGAGCACGCCGCTCAGTACTTCAGATTAAAAGGAAGAAAAAGGATAAGTCGCAGGCGAATCCTTGAAAAAGTATGGAAATCAGGGACGCATGGATGTTTTTTTAAGGACAGCAGCAAACAACAGTCAAACAAATGTTACTCTCTGAAGTGATCACTCATCGGACATGAAGATCTCACTCTACAGTGGTCACTCATCCGACTTAAAGATCGCACTACACAGAATGCACTTGTCTGACAGCTTCCCTACCATATAACTAAACCCTACAAAACCTAATTTTTTTGTGGCGATGGGGAGGGGGGAGGGGGTTGTTCAACCACAAATTGCAACGGACTGCACACCCAATGATCTGTCGAAAGAGTCTCCATTTTGTTGGAATGAAACACAAACTAATACGGAGAACAGCGATTTGAAAACCTACAGATTCAATGCCCGTTCCGTTCTGCGTCCAACCACACAAAAAAATATATTAGCTAAATACCAAAAAAAAAAGAATACTCTCCATCTTGTTGGAATTAAACACAAACTAATACGGAGAACAATGATTTGAAAACCTACAGAATCAATGTCTTTTAGGTTTACGCCTAACCAGAAAAAAAACTAACAACATGAAATAAACAAAATAGAGACATATAATACAGGAAATTAACACTATTAGCTATTAAAATGAATCATACAAAATTGTCATTAATCAACAGTTTGACTTGCAATTTTTTACAACACGTCAAACTGCCGGTGGGTCACAACGTTAAAAATCTGTCATTGAAAATACCACGAATTACTATTAAAATCATAATTAAACGCAATACACAATGTTGGTTTTACAATGAAAGATATTTACTATAAAGCTACTCACTCTGTGCCGTCGGACCAAAACTGCACCCTGACGCTGTCCAAACAAGCCTTTGTCACGAATCCTGGCCACCAGATAGGATCCACCCGCGCCCAAATGATTTCGCCATCAGAGAAATCTTCTGCAAAAAAAGTGCAAATATTAACATCACAGTAAAAAGAGATTTAGCGCGTTTAGAATCAAATAAGACATGGCCAGCTAAGAAAAGAAGCCCCGTTACGTTTCGAATGGAACAAAACATTACAAATTTCAGAAAAAAACATACAATTTTAGATTTTATTACTGGCATTTTGCAGCATTACAGCAGTGGGCACTGTGAACAAATATAACACCCACCTATCACAGTCCTCTTTGCCAACTCCATTCCTGCAAGTAAAAAGTCGAAATCAATACATTAAGCCAAACCACACTGAGTGTTTCGAACAAAAGGCGAAAGGATTCTGAATTTCGATTTGAGAAGGAACCGGGTAAAAATGAAAGAAATGGTAGAAAAATATCAATGAATCATAGCAAAAGCAGCTCATACTCGGAACATAAAAAAGAAAGTCAAATTATTTGTTTAATTTTTGCGAAATCTCATTTCGTTCAACTTTTACCTGGTGTATTCGAAACGCAGAATTTTTTGCGCGTTTTATTAGGAACGCTTAAAATGGCTTATACAGCGGCTACTGTGCTCCCTTTTCGAACCCTGTTTTGTAAGATGTTACTTTCAGCAATGGCACATTTGATTTTGCCTCGACATGTGTAAATACAGTTCCAATACGCAAAACTTGTTTCTTTCTGTCGTTTTTAAGGTTTCACGTACTTAGTCTTCTACGAAAATTTTCTTTCAATAAAAAACCTTTCTCTGTTCCTGCATTTAGAGCTTCCAGTTTTAGAAATTGTTTTCGTTTAACATATTATTCTTAACTACATTTTTTTACACTCAGTTTTATATACCAAATCTTGCACTCTTAAATACAAGAAAGCAGCATATCAGTATACGTGTATACATGTTTCATATATTCTCACCTTCGTTTGGTTAATTATCCTAAACTAACTTGCTAGTCCAAAAAAAATCACTTTAAAACTTTCTTAGCTTTTGCTCAGTCAAGAGTTTTCTCACGACTGAAGCCTGTAACTAGAGGCAGCTTGTGGCCTGATACCTCCCGCTCAAACCCACGAACCAATCAAACAGCCCCATTTCATCAAGGCACCACTGCAGCGGCAAGCAAATCTCTGTGCGATCAATACGATCACAGAGTTGAAAGAGAAGCTTTGGATGACTGACAGCTTGATCAACGCATTACCGTGAGAAAGTGTGGCCACATGCAGTCTTTTTCAAGGGGGCAGGCAGAGGATTTGTGGGTGTGTTTAGGAGCTGTTGGAAGCTTGTTTCCGTGAGAAGATGGGACCACCTACGTGTTCTGACTTACTATATATCAATGTGCTGGATTAGTAACAAAGTTTCAAGTTTCATTTAAAATTCCGTAATGTATTTTGGACCTCGAGATTTTAAATTTTCCGAGAAATATCCCAAACCTCGGGTGAACCCTCTTCCCGCATTTAGTAGCATTGCGTCTTGGGAATTCCACAATGCATTTTAGATCTCCCAGTTTTAATTTTCAGAAATACCAGAGCCCCCCCCCTCCACCCCGCCCCACCCGCTGGAACATTGCTTTTTCAATACTTAAATACCTATGAAAAATTCATATATCCATAAATGCCCATGTTTTCATGCAGGTTTTCACCATCACTTCTAAACGCAGAGCAGTCAACCTCTTTTTTTGGCACCGTGAGAAAGTGTGGCCAAATGCAGTCTTTCTCAGGGGGGTGGGGCAGACTGAGGATTTGTGGGTGTGTTTAGGAGCTGCTGGAAGCTTGTTTCCGTGAGAAGATGGGGCCACCTACGTGTTCTGATTTACTATATATCACTGTGCTGGATTAGTAATAAAGTTTCAAGCTTCATTTAAAATCCCGTAATGCATTTTGGACCTTTCGATTTTTGATTTTCCAAGAAATATCCCAAACCTCGAGTTAACCCTCTTCCCGGCATTTTGTAGCATTGTGTCTTGGGAATTCCACAATGCATTTTAAATCTCCCAGTTTTAATTTTCAGAAATACCACAGAGCCCCCCATCTCCACCCCGCCCCACCCGCTGGAATATTGCTTTTTCATTACTTAAATACCTATGAAAAATTCATGTATCCATAAATGCCCATGTTTTCATGCAGGTTTTCACCATCACTTCTAACCGCAGAGCAGTCAACCTCTTTTTTTTTGGCACCGTGAAAAAGTGTGGCCAAATGCAGTCTTTCTCAGGGGGGGGGGGCAGACTGAGGATTTGTGGGTGTGTTTAGGAGCTGTTGGAAGCTTGTTTCCGTGAGAAGATGGGGCCACCTACGTGTTCTGATTTTAGATCACTTCTCAACGCAGAACACTCAATCTTACTGCTGTCATTTATTCATTTGACAGCACTGTCACCGTATCAAACGCTATTTAGCCCGTTTTAATTCAACTTCAAAACCAATCCAGCTATGTCAGATATAGTAAATTTATAATGTATAGGAAACAAAATTAGTCCCTGAAAAAAACCCGTAAGAAAAAAGCTTTTTAAATAAAAAACATCTTCACAAGTCTCTAAGACAAGAAAGAAAAGCACTTACCCCATATCTTTAAATGCAGTCTGCGCAGAACACTTTGAAGTGACATTATTTACATATATCCAAAAGCTCAAGGAGCAAGTTTTAACATCTCCAGCTTGAGAGCAGCAGTTTTGTACTTAACATACATCCTGTACTGCTTGTATAAAGAATCTTTATAGATGTATTTTTGTTTATCTCTCTCCAAGTTATATTCACTATCTGATGCATATCCTCGGCAATCCATATCACATTGGTTGTATAACCAATTCAGTACTTTAGCATGGGAAAGTCTATTCCCGGTGTGTAAATTGACATCTTTGAAGTCACCGATACTGTTTCTTTGCTCACTGAATTCGCTTCTGTAACGGTCACAACGCTGCTGTTTTCCGTCTGACTTAATTCTTTGCTTACGTCTTTTTCTGTATACTTTCCTCTTGGCTGTTTTATGCCTCCCCATCTCGACATTAATTCGGATTCCAGTCGGATTCAAAGCCTATTTTCATCATATCATCATTTCTTTATAATAAGCCATTTCGTAGCGTAGAACCTTTCGAACCGAGCTGTCGTTTCGACTGCAAATTTCTTAGGTCAATTTCTAAGGAAATGATAAGGAAAAAACATCAAAATTCTAATTTTCTTCCAAGATGCATACTTCTGTATTTAAACAGCCATCACATGATTGTTTTAAGCTATGTATCATATTATTCAGCACCTTTAAAGGCCAATTTTGAATGTTTTTCCCGAAAAATAGAATTCTGATGATTTTGCCAGTTTTTTCTATCATTACTTTATACCTTTATTCCAACCGAATAAGCAGATGTGTACTTAGAATTTTGCTGAAAAGATTTGGCGTTTCCAATGGATAAGTCTGGGATAAAGGAATAACGAAACGATAGAGAAAACTGGCAGCAAGCAACAAAATTCCATTTTTCTCGAAATTTATTCATAAATGGGCTATAACAGGAGCAGAATATTATGTAAAATATTTTTTAAAAGATCATATGGTGGCTTCTTTGATTTAAAAGTGTGTACGCTCAGAAGAAATTTGAATTTCTATGTTTTACCCTTATCATTTCTTTAAAATTTATACCAAAAAAGAACTGCAGTCGAAACGGTACTTCTATCAGAAAGATCCGAACGTAAGCATTGGGACATTCAGTCGAAACGCCAAAACTTTTTGGCGTAACTACAAGTGCCAGTACGCTTATTTAATCCACAGAATTTGCAGTCGAAACGACCCCTCCATTGGGAAGTTTCGAAGGTACGAAGTGGCTTACATAATACATGGGAACGGGGTCGGAAAAAGGCCAAAAAAATTCACCATACACGGGAACGGGGTCGAAAAAAAGTGGTCCATTTGACAAAATAAGCCTGAAAAGCTGGAAGATTCCCATGTATGTTACATGTACGGAACAGTTTTTATCTGTCACTCTGCTTTAAATGTAAAATGTTATCCTTCGCCCATATTCAAAGATAGTATTAAGGAATAATTATATATATGGAAGAAACTTGTTTATTTACTTGCTATAACTTACATTTAGGCTATGAATATCCCAATCTGTCTAGCAAAACCGCGTGAAAAGAAGTGAGCGATAACATCAAACTTTGCTCACTTCAGTTTCAAACCTTTTCTTAAAATTCCACCTTATATTAGAATTTTTTTCTTTTTTTACTTTTGCCAACCGATTCTTGGTGTAGAAGTACACATTTATGCATACAATTTTCTGTAGTATCCATTTGGAAATAGTCACATTTTAATGAAACAACACTTGCACATTTTAATCCCTCGCACTTTCCGCCATTGTTGCTCACGACTGACCGATTCACACCCAACATATAACATAGTTCCTAGTTTCTGCTCACTTTTCTTGCCTTTTTTACATCATGAAAGCAGTAAAAACCGGTTGTATTTATTGAAACAACAGAAAATAATATCCATACAAGTGGTTAAGGACCTTTGTCACCTTTATTTTGGGGGAAGAGAGGGCGGAGGCAAAAGTTTTCTAAGGCGGGGAAACTCAAGACCTAAAACCAAAACAGCGCATGAATAAAGGAACCTGAATTGCAGAATCTGATTGGCTGACCCAAAAATTTACCCCATGTGCTTTCCACATGTAAATATAGGTAAGAATTACAACACCAGGTGTCGCCAGCGACAAGGGAAAAAGTACGGACAAACTCACAGGACTCCGTTTTCCGTGCGTTGTGGGCTTAATTTTAAAAACCATTTTAATGAACCCACAGCATCACGGGGAGTCCAAATCTCACTTAAACCCACAACGTCAAACCCACAACGTAACTTAAACGCACAACGTAGCTTTCTACCTAAAAATAAACGCACAACGTAGCTCTCGTAAGAGCGGACAGACGGACAAACGGACGGACAGGCCAACGAGAGGTATCTTATGTGATGGCTGCATTATGTGGTAGCATTTGATATGCCTGAAATGCATTTAAGTGGTAGGTCACGGACAAGATTATTTTAGAATAAAAAATACTTATGTGGTGGTTTATATTTGCCCGTGCCCTTGTGTGGTTCCCAGCAGGCGTCATGTCAATGTCAATAATGTTTAAGCTTTGTGTGTGTCATTTGTAAATAAACGGGATTATATATGTGGCACTTTACTGCATAAAGATATTTTACAACTTATCTGTCACAACTGCGCATATTTTTTCAACTTGCGTTGTTGCGTGGTGCTTATTTTAGACCAGTGCGCATGTTAGTTTAACTTGCGTTAATGCATGGTGCTTATTTTAGACCAGTGCGCATGTTTATTTAACTTGCGTTAATGCGTGGTTCGCCTTTGGAAAAACTGCGCATATTTTTTTAACTTGCGTTGATGCGCGGTTCACATTTCGGATCACGGCGCATGTCAACTTAACTTGCTTCGATGTGCGGTTCACATTTCGGACCAGCCCGCATGTTTGGTTAACGTGCACTGATGCGCGGTTTGTACTTCGGACCGCTGCACATATCTATTTAACTTGCGTCAAAGCGTGGTTCGCATTTCGAACCAGTGCGCATGTTCATTTAACTTGCGTCGATGCCCGGTTCGCATTTCGGACCACTGCGCATGTTTATGCAACTTACGTTGATGCGCGGTTCACAATTCGGACCAGTGCGCATGATTACATAACTTGCGTCGATGCGTGGCTTTTTCCGACCAGTGCATATATTTAACGTGCGTTAATGCGTGGTGCTTATTTCGGAAACTGCGCATGTCTATTCAATTTGCGTCGTTGCATGGTTCTTTTGTCGGACCAGTGCGCATGTTTATTTATCTGGCGTCGATGCGCGGTTCGCATTTCGGACTAGTGCGCAGGTTTGTTTAGCTTGCGTTGATGCGAGATTCACATTTTGGAGCAGTGCGCATGTTTCTTTTATTTGCGTTGATGCACGGTTCTTATTTTAGACAAATGCCAATGTTTATTTAACTTGCGTTGATGCGCGGTTCACATTTTGGACGAGTGCGCATGTTTGGTTAATGTGCACTGATGCGCGGTTCAAATTTCGGACCAGTGCGCATATTTATTAAACTTGCGTCGATGCGCAGTTCGCATTTCGAAGCAGTGCGCATGTTTATTTCACTTGCGTCCATGCCCGGTTCACATTTCGGACTAGTGCGCATGTTTATTTAACTTCAGTTGATGCCCGGTTCGCATTTCGGACTAGTGCGCATGTTTATTTCACTTGCATTAATGCGTGGTTCGCATTTGGAACCAGTGCGCATGTTTTTTTTTACCTTGCGTCCATGTCCGTTGCGCATTTCGAAACAGTGCGCATGTTTATTCAACTTCCGTTGATGAGCGGTTCGCATTTCTTACTAGTGCGCATGTTCATTTAACTTGCGTTGATGCGCGTTTCTTATTTTGGACCAGTGCACATGTTTATTTAACTTGCGTTGATGCGCGGTTCACATTTCGGACAACTGCGCATGTTTATTTCACTTTCATTAATGCGCGGTTCGCATTTGGAACAGTGCGCATGTTTGTTTAACTTGGGTTGATGCGCGGTTCACATTTCGGACAACGGCGCATGTTTATTTTACTTGCATTAATGCGCGGTTCGCATTTGGAACGAGTGCGCATGTTTAACTTGCGTTGATGCGCGGTTCACACTTCGGACCAGTGCGCATGATTACTTAACTTGCATCAATGCGTGGTTCTTTGTTCGGACCAGTGCACATATTTATTTAACTTGCGTCGATGCGCGGTTCGCATTTCGAACCAGTGCGCATGTTTTTTTTTTACCTTGCGTCCATGTCTGGTTGCGCATTTCGAAACAGTGCGCATGTTTATTCACCTTCCGTAGATGAGCGGTTCGCATTTCGGACTAGTGCGCATGTTCATTTAACTTGCGTTGATGCGCGTTTCTTATTTCTGACCAGTGCACATATTTATTTAACTTGCGTTGCTGCGCGGTTCACATTTCGGACAACTGCGCATGTTTATTTCGCTTGCATTAATGCGCGGTTCGCATTTGGAACCAGTGCGCATGTTTGTTTAACTTGCGTTGATGCGCGGTTCACATTTCGGATCACGGCGCATGTTAACTTAAATTGCGTCGATGCGCGGTTCATATTTCGGACCAGTGTGCATGTTTAAATTATAACCACACATTAACACGAGGTAAATGAACGGATAAAACTGTAGGATAAGATTCATTTTGAGGTATTTTCTTCAAAAATTTCCCCTAAAATCAAAATTCAAGATCGAGTCAAAAAGCACAAGCCGTATGCCCGACCCATCTAGGACTGCCTCGTACTAGATACCAAAAATAAATGAAATCGGAAAAAAACTGTAGGAGGAAACGCACTTTGAAGTTTACTCTTCAAAAAATCCCCCAAAATACAAACATTGTTCGCAGTGGGTGTATTCTTAAGATTCTCCCCACCCCACAGCGGGATTTAAACAAAAGCTGCTCTCCTTATTTGCTTTAGAAATTAGCTTTATAGTTGCATTATTTTCCAACAGATGGTGTTACAGGACAGTTGATCAACGGACTTTGACGGACTCCCTTATGTGGTTTGTTTTGTGCTCAATGGGTGCTTATGTGGCTACCTCATAAGGACCACCACATAAGGAAGAAAAACCACATAAGTGACGGATGTACCGAAAATCCACCACATAGCATAATCATTGTGGGCACGGACGGACAGACGGACGGACAGACAGACGGACAGAATGAAAACTATATCCGTTCGGTTCCCGGCGGATAATTAAATATCATTACTCCAAGCCTCATTCATTTTTTTTTGTATTATCTATCATATTTTCTTGAAAAAGCGTCCAAAACATGAAATGTAAGTCACCTGACAGTGACGTCACTTTCAAACCCTATCACGTGATCATATTTTGCTGCTTCTTCAAATGCTTCTAACGTATTTTCCGGCACCAGCTGAAAGCAAAATAACAAATAAACAAGAGTTTAGGTGTTATATTTTAATTAGTAGCTCCATTATTATAATTATTAATATTATTTTTAATAGCCTTCGCATCTTGTAAAACGCTCGCTAATTACAACAAGTTTGTCCAAGGACAAAGTCCCAGCTTACGAAAAGCAATAAGACCAATTCCAGCGTGCATGAGCAAGGGAATTTTCCTGAAAAATGGGCTTCAAAAGATGAGACGGCAAAGAGCTAGCTCAATAATTAATTTAGCACCGGACCAGAACATAGACCGATAAATGCATACAAAGATTTCTTTCCCAGAAAAATGGGAAACAGACTTTTTGTATCTCTGGTAGACTGGATAGTCTGCCATAGATACCTTCAAACAACGCTCGCATTTCGGACCAGTGCGCATATTTGTGTAACTTGCCTTGATGCGCGGTTCTTATTTAGACAAGTGCGCATGTTTATTTGATTTGCGTTGATATCCGGTTCGCATTTCGGACCAGTATACCTGTTTCTTTAGGTTGCGTTCATGCGCAGTTCGCATTTTGGGACCAGTGAGCAGGTTCATTTAAGTTGCGTTGACGCGCGATTTGCATTTCGGACCAGTGTGCATGTTTATTTAACTTGCGTTGATGCGCGGTTCTCATTTCGGACCACTGCGCATGTTTATTTAATTTGCCTCGATGTGCGGTTCGCATTTCGGACCAGTGCGCATGTTTCTTTAAGCTGCGTTGATGCGCGGTTCGCATTTCGGACCACTGCGCATGTCTATTCAACTTACGTAGTTCTTTTTTTTTGGACCAGTGCGCATGTTTATTTAACTTGCGTTGATGCGCGGTGCTTATTTTGGACCAGTTCGCATCTTTATTTATCTTCCGTCGATGCGCAGTTCACATTTCGGACCAATGCGCATGTTTATTTAACTTGCATCGATGCGCAGTACTTAATTTGGACTACTGCGAATGCTTATTTAACTTGCGTCGATGTGCGGTTGTTAAATCTGACTACTGCGCAAGTTCATTTAACTTGCGTTTATGCGCTGTAGGAGGAGTTTCATTTAATTTTTTTTTTCAAAAATTCCGAAAAAAATTCAAAAGTTTTCCAATTCACTCAAAAAGCACAAGCCGTATGCATGACCCCCTAGAGACGGCTCATATCGAAAATAAATGAAACTTGACTACGTCTCGAGGAGTACGTCTATCCCCGTGGGGGATATGGTTTGTGTAAGGCTGTTGCGTGTTGACTACGCAAAAAAATTTTCAAGTGGAAGGATGTAAGTCGACGTAGTGTCTAACATTTAGACGGATCAATCCATTAACCAGTATTCGCGTGAGACTGTCGTAGGTACGCTAAGTACAGGGCCGATTTTGAAAAATTCGCCATTTTGTCAAGTCCCATCCGGAAAATGCTTGATCACTGCACTGCGGAAGGTGCCAGGGAGCCCGTGTGCAGAATTTGAAACGAATCCATTCATTAATGTGGCCTGTAGACGCGTGAGACTGCCGTATATATAAAGTCCAGTGCGAATTTTCAAATGTCCGCCATTTCGTCAATTTTTGGTCGATCCGGAAAATTCTTGGTCACTGCACTGCGCAAGGTTCCAGAGAAGCCCTGTACAAAATTTGAAACGAATTTGTCTATTAATGTGGCTTGTAGACGCGTGAGACTGCCGTATATATAAAGTCCAGTGCCAATTTTCAAATGTCCGCCATTTTGTCAATTTTTGGCCGATCCGGAAAATTCTTGTTCACTGCACTGCGGAAGGTTCCAGAGAAGCCGTGTACAAAATCTGAAACGAATCCGTCTATTAATGTGGCCTGAAGACGCGTGAGACTGCCGTATATACGCTACGTCCAGTGCCAATTTTCAAAAGTCCCCCATTTTGTCAATTTTTGGCCGATCCGGAAAATTCTTGGTCAGTGCACTGCGGAAGGTTCCAGAGAAGCCGTGTACAAAATTTGAAACGAATTTGTCCATTAATGTGGCTTGTAGACGCGTGAGACTGCCGTATATATAAAGTCCAGTGCCAATTTCAAATGTCCGCCATTTTGTCAATTTTTGGTCGATTCGGAAAATTCTTAGTCACTGCACTGCGGAATGTTCCAGAGAAGCCGTGTACAAAATCTGAAACGAATCCGTCTATTAATGTGGCCTGTAGACGCGTGAGACTGCCGTATATACGCTAAGTCCAGTGCCAATTTTCAAATGTCCGCAATTTTGTCAATTTTTGGCCGATCCGGAAAATTCTTGGTCACTGCACTGCGGAAGGTTCCAGAGAAGCCGTGTACAAAATTTGAAACGAATCCATCTATTAATGTGGCCTGTAGACGCGTGAGACTGCCGTATATACGCTAAGTCCAGTGCCAATTTTCAAATGTCCGCAATTTTGTCAATTTTTGGCCGATTCGGAAAATTCTTGGTCACTGCACTGCGGAAGATTCCAGAGAAGCCGTGTACAAAATTTGAAACGAATCCGTCTATTAATGTGGCCTGTAGACGCGTGAGACTGCCGTATATACGCTAAGTCCAGTGCCAATTTTCAAATGTCCGCCATTTTGTCAATTTTTGGTCGATCCGGAAAATTCTTGGTCACTGCACTGCGGAAGGTTCCAGAGAAGCCGTGTACAAAATTTGAACCGAATCCATGTATTAATGTGGCCTGTAGGCGCGTGAGACTGAAGCGTGACAGACGGACAGACCGAAAAGTTCAAAACTATATCCCTCCGTTTCACGGGGGATAATCTGACAAAAACTGTAGGAGGAAATGCATTTTGAATTTTTTTCTTCAAAAATTCTCTGATCGACTGAAAAAGACAGGCCATATTCACGACACCCTAAGCATGCCTCAGCCCCAAAATAAATTATGTTTGATCAAAACTGCACGAGAAAATGCATCTTGAGGTATTTTCATCAAAAATTCCCCCCGAAATCAAAACTTCCCAAGTCGAGTCAAATAGCAAAGCCGTATGCGAGACCTACCTAAGGATGCCTCATAGCAAAAATAAATGAAATCGGAAAAAAAGTGTAGGAGGAAATGCATTTGAAGTTTTTCTTAAAAATTCCCAAAAAATACAGAAATTGTCGGATCGACTAAAAAGCACAAGTCGTATGCTCAACCCCTTAGGGATGCCTCAAACCAAAAAAAAAACAAGACACAAAAAAAAAAAACCAAAAAACAAAAGAAATCGGTTCAAAACTGTAGGGGGAAATGCATTTTGAAGTTTTTTTCTTCAAAAACTCCCTAAAAATACAAACATTGCCCGATCGACTAAAAAGCACAAGCCGTATGCACTCACACCAAAAATAAATGACATCGAATCAAAATTGTACGGGTAGATGCATTTTGAATTATTTTCGAAATTTTTGTTTAAAAAATTCCCAAAAATACAAACTAAAGAAGCACAAGCCGTATGCACGACCCTTTAGGGGTGCCTCATACCAAAATAAATGACATCGGGTCAAAAATGTAAGAGGAGATACATTTTAAAATTTCTTTAAAAATCCCCAAAAATTCAAAAATCACCCGATCGACTAAAAAAGCAAAAGCCGTATGCACGACCGCTTAGGGATGCCTCACACCAAAAATAAATGAACATCGAATCAAAATTGTAGGAGTAGATGCATTTTTTTTTCAAATTTTGCTTAACAAAATCCAAAAAAATACAAAAATTGTCCGATCGACTAAAAAAGCACAAGCCGTATGCACGACCCTTTAGGGGTGCCTCATACCAAAAATAAATGACATCGGGTCAAAAAGGTAGGAGGAGATACATTTTAAATTTTTTTCTTTAAAAATTCCCCAAAAATTCAAAAATCACCCCATCGACTAGAAAAGCACAAGCCTTATGCACGACCCCTTAGAGATGCCTCACACAAAAAATAAATGACATCGGATCAAAATTGTAGGAGGAGATGCATTTTGAAACAAAGTTTACAGCGAACTAACTAACTAACGGACGCCATCCGCAGACCGATAGGAATACCCCATCTTACGTGTAACGTAAGCTGGGCTAAAAATGACATTTTCTGGTTTTGATAAATAAGACTAAGCTGAGTGATAATTCCATGAAATACGATCGTAGTGGGCAGTGGCAGTGGCGGATCGCGTGGCGGGGGGAGGGGGTGGGGGGAGGGGGTGTGCGGGAGGATGACGAAGGGCAGACAGACTTTACCGCTGAAGCTCCTCGATGCGTCATGATCCTGGGTCGACCCGTATCCGCCACTAGAGGAGGGAGGGGGGAGGGGGAGGGGGAGGGCGGGGAGGATGGCAAAGGCCAGAGTCCGGGCAAACTTTACCGCTGAAGCTCCTCGATGCGTCATGATCTTGGGCCGACTTGGCAGGTCTTTTGTCTCGCACACACAGGGAGAATCAATGAACACAGGTGAGATGTACAGGCAAATCATGACCACTACGTATACTGCTAAGTACAATACTTTTATATCTGAAACACAAAAGTCTCTAATAGTCAAAGGATTCTCTCTCTCTCTCTCTCTCTCTCTCTCTCTCTCTCTCTCTATCTCTCTGAAACACAAAAGTATCTAAGTATCTTACAGTTAAAGGATTCTCTCTCTCTCTCTCTCTCTCTCTCTCTCTCTCTCTCTCTCTCTCTCTCTCTCTCTCTCTCTCTCTCTCTCTCTCATTCTATCCTCTCTCTATATATATATATCCCCCCCCCTCTCTCTCTCTCTCTCTCTCTCTCTCTCTCTCTCTCTCTCTCTCTCTCTCTCTGTGTCTCCCTGTCTCTCTCTCTCTCTCTCATTCTATCCTCTCTCTCTCTCTCTCTCTCTCTCTCTCTCTCTCTCTCTCTCTCTCTCTCTCTCTCTCTCTCTCTCTCTGTGTGATTATAATTTTAAGCAAAAAATCAGCAAATTTTTTTCGTCTGAGAAAGCGTGCAGCCGTAAGCGTTTCCATCAGACACATTCCTGAGCAAACACTACATATGCATCGCTCCCTTGTCTATGGTATCAACCCTAGGATAACTTAATCAGGGGATGACAATGTCACATGGCCCTGACTCACTTCATATAGGAACCATCCTAGGGGAAAGAGGATCAAATCAACAACACAACGCAGCTCACACGTGCCGTTGTCATGGAGAGACAAAAGACAAATTAACAACACACCGCCGCTCACACGTGGCGTTGTCATGGAGAGACAAGCGGGCAAATCAACAACACAACGCCGCTGACACGTGTCGTTGTCATGGAGAGACAAGCGGGCAAATCAACAACAGAACGCCGCTGACACGTGTCGTTGTCATGGAGAGACAAGCGGGCAAATCAACAACACACCGCCGCTGACACGTGTCGTTGTCATGGAGACAAGCGGGTAAATCAACAACACACCGCCGCTCACACGTGTCGTTGTCATGGAGAGAAAAGCGGGCAAATAAACAACACACCGCCGCTCACACGTGTCGTTGTCAATGGAGGGACAAGCGGACAAATTAACAACACAACGCCGCTGAAACGTGTCGTTGTCATGGAGACAAGCGGGTAAATCAACAACACACCGCCGCTCACACGTGTCGTTGTCATGGAGAGACAAGCGGGCAAATCAACAACACAACGCCGCTGACACGTATCGTTGTCATGGAGAGACAAGCGGGCAAATCAAGAACACACCGCCGCTGACACGTGTCGTTGTCATGGAGACAAGCGGGTAAATCAACAACACACCGCATCTGACACGTGTCGTTGTCATGGAGAGAAAAGCGGGCAAATCAACAACACACCGCCGCTCACACGTGTCGCTGTCATGGAGAGATAAGCGGACAAATTAACAACACACCGCCACTGACACGTGTCGTTGTCATGGAGAGACAAGCGGACAAATTAACAACACACCGCCACTGACACGTGGCGTTGTCATGGAGAGACAAGCGGGCAAATCAACAACACACCGCCGCTCACACGTGTCGCTGTCATGGAGAGATAAGCGGACAAATTAACAACACACCGCCACTGACACGTGTCGTTGTCATGGAGAGACAAGCGCACAAATTAACAACTCACCGCCGCTCACACGTGTCGCTGTCATGGAGAGACAAGCGGACAAATTAACAACACACCGCCGCTCACACGTGTCGCTGTCATGGAGAGACAAGCGGACAAATTAACAACACACTGCCGCTCACACGTGTCGTTGTCATGGAGGGACAAGCGGACAAATTAACAACACACCGCCGCTCACACGTGTCGTTGTCATGGAGGGACAAGCGGACAAATTAACAACACACCGCCGCTCACACGTGTCGTTGTCATGGAGAGACAAGCGGACAAATTAACAACTCACTGCCGCTCACACGTGTCGCTGTCATGGAGAGACAAGCGGACAAATTAACAACACACCGCCGCTAACACGTGTCGTTGTCATGGAGAGACAAGCGGACAAATTAACAACACACTGCCGCTCACACGTGTCGCTGTCATGGAGAGACAAGCGGACAAATTAACAACACACCGCCGCTTACACGTGGCGTGGTTATGGAGAGACAAGCGGACAAATCAACAACACACCGCCGCTGACACGTGTCGTTGTCATGGAGAGACAAGCGCACAAATTAACAACACACTGCCGCTCACACGTGTCGCTGTCATGGAGAGACAAGCGGACAAATTAACAACACACCGCCGCTTACACGTGGCGTGGTTATGGAGAGACAAGCGGACAAATCAACAACACACCGCCGCTGACACAACGACACAAGCGGACAAATTAACAACACACTGCCGCTCACACGTGTCGCTGTCATGGAGAGACAAGCGGACAAATTAACAACACACTGCCGCTCACACGTGTCGCTGTCATGGAGAGACAAGCGGACAAATCAACAACACACCGCCGCTTACACGTGGCGTGGTTATGGAGAGACAAGCGGACAAATTAACAACACACCGCCACTGACACGTGTCGTTGTCATGGAGAGACAAGCGGACAAATTAACAACACACTGCCGCTCACACGTGTCGCTGTCATGGAGAGACAAGCGGACAAATTAACAACACACCGCCGCTTACACGTGGCGTGGTTATGGAGAGACAAGCGGGCAAATCAACAACATACCGCCGCTCACAGGTGGCGTTGTCATGGAGAGACAAGCGGACAAATCAACAACACACCGCCGCTTACACGGGGTATAATCAGGCGGGGTATACAAATTCTTACTCGCTGTCTTGTTAACGGCGTTTTTCTTAGCAACTGCTAAGCTTAAGGACAAGGCGTGACAGCGCTGTTGACAAGGCGTGGTATCACTGACGACAAAGTGAGGCAGCGTTGTTGACAAAGCACGATAGCGCTGTTGACATGGAGAGTATCGCTGTTGACTTACGGTGCTGACGTATAGTGTACCAGTAGGCTGAGAGGAACCACGTCATGACTGTCATCACCGTCACAGCACAAAGGTGTAGGAACGGTGCCGTAATCTACAATAGATGAAACTCGTTATATTTACATTGGTGTTAGATATCAACTAAAACAATCGTTAACAGGTCTGAAGAATGGGGAGAAAGGGATGGAGGACTGATCACAATATCTGCCAGCTGTGACGTCACAAACTGCCAAAACCTACATCCCCCATAAAATCAAAAATCTTATTCACCACTCTCGCATCACTGGAGAAATATGCCGAAGGATCAAGTAAAACCATCACAAAAACTATACTTTCCTACCCTGCCCACCCCAACTCCCCCCACCTGCTCTCCTCTCGAAAGGGAGATAAACAGAATGCGCACCATGAGTGAGATCTGCTGCAGCGTCCAGCCATGGCTGTAGAGCTCGGTCATGAGAGCGAGGACGACGACAGCACAGAGGGCGGAGAGGACGAGGACTGCCCGGTGCAGCCAGTGCATGTACACCTCGTGACCCATGCCCACGTGCGCCAGTGACAACAACTGAAAAAAAGACACAGCGCCGTATTTTTGTGGATTTTATCAACTGCAAATATTGTATCTTGTACAGATGATGATGATGATGATGATGATGATGATGATGATGATGATGATGATGATGATGATGATGATGACCACTATTATTATTATTATTATTATTATTATTATTATTAACATTATTATTTCTTGAATAAAGTTTCTTCACGTTTTCCCCTCTACCAAATTATTGCTGTGCATTTTCTCAAATAGTGGCTGAAGAGAAAATATTTTATGGAATAAACGAGAAAATACTTACAAACAACAAGGACACATAGACGACTAGAACACAGGTGAGTGACAGCAGAATGGTGTAGAGTGGCCACAGCTTGCCCGTGTTGTCATACAAATACCTTGAGCCAGACAAAAAAAAGAATAAAGTGGCCGTCCATTAAGTAAGGTACGCAAAACAAACCAAACTTTGCTTCTTATTACTCCAGGAACCGTTCCCCACAGTACATCCAGTATAGAGGTACTTCATCGATTATAAGCAATCACGGGATTTACTCCAGGAACCGTTCCCCACAGTACATCCAATTATCTAGGTACTTTACCCATTATAATCAATCGCGGGATTTTAAGTAATGAATATGGACTGAAATGTTTGTGTTAAGAAAAACAGAATAGTTCTTTTTTTCTCCTGATACAGTTTTAGAAACGACACAAGAATACCATTGTTAAAATTGTTTTTTATTGGTTATTATTGCCGTTATTGATTCTTGATTATCATTATAAGGTACCATTATTGCTATTAATCTAGATTTATTTTAATTGTTATCAAGACTTTTATATATTTGCAGTCATCATAAAGTTTATTATTACCAGTTGAAGTCATCATAATCGTTGCCTGCAAGAATCCAGTAGTAAAGCACAAAGACCGCAAAGAGGCTGCACAGAATCAGCCCGACGTACCAGGCGACATCAACCTGCGCACACAAACACAGAATCTAGCAGACGTGCCAGGCGACATCAACCTGCGCACACAAACACAGAATCTAGCAGACGTGCCAGGCGACATCAACCTGCGCACACAAACACAGAATCTAGCAGACGTGCCAGGCGACATCAACCTGCACACACACACACACAGAATCAAGCAGACAGACCAGGCGACATCAACCTGCGCACACAAACACAGAATCTAGCAGACGTGCCAGGCGACATCAACCTGCACACACACACACACAGAATCAAGCAGACGGACCAGGCGACATCAACCTGTGCACACAAACACAGAATCTAACAGACGGACCAGGCGACATCAACCTGCACACACACACACAGAATCTAGCAGACGGACCAGGTGACATCAACCTGCGCACACAAACACAGAATCTAGCAGACGGACCAAGTGACATCAACCTGCGCACACAAACACAGAATCTAGCAGACGGACCAGGCGACATCAACCTGCGCACACACACAAAATCACGCAGACGTGCCAGGCGACATCAACCTGCACACACAAACACAGAATCACGCAGACGTGCCAGGCGACATCAACCTGCACACACACACACAGAATCAAACAGACGTACCAGGCGACATCAACCTGCGCACACACACAGAACCAAGCAGACGTGCCAGGCGACATCAACCTGCACACACACACAGAACCAAGCAGACGTGCCAGGCGACATCAACCAGCACACACACACACACACAGAACCAAGCAGACGGACCAGGCGATATCAACCTGCACACACACACAGAATCAAACAGACGGACCAGACGACATCAACCTGAACACACAGACAGAATCAAGCAGACGGACCAGGCGACATCAACCTGCACACACACACAGAATCAAACAGACGGACCAGGCGACAGCAACCTGCACACACACACAGAATCAAGCAGACGGGCCAGGCGACATCAACCTGCACACACACAGAATCAAGCAGACGGACCAGGTGACATCAACCTGACCACACACACAGAATCAAGCAGACGGGCCAGGCGACATCAACCTGCACACACACAGAATCAAGCAGACGGACCAGGCGACATCAACCTGACCTCACACACAGAATCAAGCAGACGTGTCAGGCGACATCAACATGCACACACACACAGAATCAAGCAGACGTACCAGACGACATCAACCTGAACACACACAGAATCTAGCAGACGTGCCAGGCGACATCAACCTGAACACACACAGAATCAAGCAGACGTGCCAAGCGACATCAACCTAACCACACGTGCCAGGCGACATCAACCTAACCACACACACAGAACCAAGCAGACGTGCCAAGCGACATCAACCTGAAAACACAGAATCAAGCAGACGGACCAGGCGACATCAACCTGCACATACACACAGAATCAAACAGACGTGCCAGGCGACATCAACCTGCACACACACACAGAATCAAGCAGACGGACCAGGCCACATCAACCTGCACACACACACAGAACCAAGCAGACGTACCAGGCGACATCAACCTGCGCACACAAACAGAATCAAGCAGACGTACCAGACGACATCAACCTGCACACACACACAGAATCAAGCAGACGGACCAGGCGACATCAACCTGAACACACACACAGAATCAAGCAGACGGACCAGGCGATATCAACCTGCACACAAACACAGAATCAAGCAGACGGACCATGCGACATCAACCTGAACACACACACAGAATCAAGCAGACGGACCAGGCGACATCAACCTGAACACACACACAGAATCAAGCAGACGGACCAGGCGATATCAACCTGCACACAAACACAGAATCAAGCAGACGGACCATGCGACATCAACCTGCACACACACACAGAATCAAACAGACGGACCAGGCGACAGCAACCTGCACACACGCACAGAACCAAGAAGACGTGCCAGGCGACATTCACCTGCACACAAACACAGAACCAAGCAGACGGACCAGGCGACATCAACCTGCACACACACAGAATCAAGCAGACGGACCAGGCGACATCAACCTGCACACACACACAGAATCAAGCAGACGGACCAGGCGACATCAACCTGCACACACACACAGAATCAAACAGACGGACCAGGCGATATCAACCTGAACACACACACAGAACCAAGCAGACGTGCCAGGCGACATCAACCTGCACACACACACACAGAACCAAGCAGACGTGC
>CATKHT010000069.1:0-14307 GCA_949752745.1 Protula sp. h YS-2021 | reverse complement strand
GCGCAATGGACTTGCTGAAATGCGCTCATAAGAACCACTCAAAAGGTTACATCTTTTTCTGGCATGGGGAGTACAGTAAAACCTTATAATTTAGACAGCGTCAGGACTGACCAGATTTGTCCGGATTGGCAAGCTATCCGGATTACTCAGGTTATGTTACAATGGTTTGATTTCATTACTAAGTGAATCAGTGTTGGTAATGAAGGACACCTACCCAACCTGCCCCCCCCCCCACCCTACGCCCTCCCGCCTCCCCACGTGTGATTTCCCACCGTGTTCTGCCCCATAATTTCGTACAGGTGGCAAAGAGTCCCGAACACTCCATTTTCCAATATTCTATGATGTTATCATTTCACTCAATAAGACAATGCGTTTTAATACTTGAAATGACTGGTCAGCAATTTGGGAATTGCAAACAACATGGATTACAAACAGATAATTATCCCAATATCCAGCAGTTACTCCTTAATTTTATATTTCTACAGGTGCTAAAGAGATCCCACCGTTCAGTTTTCCAAATGACTAATCAGTTGTACCGAGTGATAACTGGTGAATTGCAATTGACATGAATTACTAATCGGCAATTATCCCAATATTCTGACATTCTCTTTAAAGTTACTTGAATTGGATATCAAGGAATAAGTTGGAAAAAATAGGAAAAAAATATTTATAGGTTGGTAATTTCCCATCCTACCCCAGCCCCCCTCCGAAAATATCCGCCCTAAATATCCCAAGCCTTAAAAAAAAAAAAAAAAATAGGGAGAACCGATAACTGGTAACCAACATGTAAAGACTGAGGGGCTCCATGCCAAATTATTTATTTATCCTTGGACAAGTTCTAAACATTAAATAAGGTTTAATCCAATAACTGTTTTTGTAACTCACCCCACTCACACCGTTTTAATAAAATACTTACAATACACCAAACACTCTATCTGATGCTTTGACTGCACTTTTATCATGTGAGTTTTTCTTATTACTAATGACTATAGTTAAACGCATAGCACAAAGTACGTGTACTGTGTATTCTGACTTTACACACTTTGCCGGTAATAATCGAAATTTTTTCAACAGAGAGAGAGAGAAATAAAGAGAGAGAGACATAGCAGTTGCACAGCCTTTTCTGATTATTGGTAAAAAGTAATATTTATTTTAAATCCTCACATAAAAATACCTAAAACAGTTAAAGGTTGACTCTTTTCAAATATCAGTCAGTCTTTGGTGATATTGGGCAAATAAACCAATAAACAAGTAGAATTGAATTGCGAGAAACAGGCCAAAGATGAAACATTTGAGTAAACAATTTGAGAACTACTTTACTTCCGTTCACGTGGCTTGGGTCTATGAAATGCCGTTTTCACATTTATTAGTGAATTATTGATATCAAGAATTAATTTTTGATCTCCAAAATTGATTATTTGATATAAAGAATTAATTTTTGGTCTAAAAAATCCCTATTTTGATATCAAGAATTCATTTTTGCTATCTGAAATTGTATTTTTGATATCTCTAAATGTATTCTTGATCTCAAAAAATAATTTTTGATACCAATAAATATTTAGAGATATCAAGAAATATTTATTGATTTCAAAAATGATTTGATGATATCTAAAATTGACTTTTTGAGATCAAAAATTCAATTCTTGACAGCAAAAATGAAATATTTGATAGCAAAATATCAATTTTGAGCTCAATAATTGATTTTCTATATATTGATATCAAGAATTTATTTCAGATATCATTATTTCAGACTGATACTTTTTTAATTTGTATTTTGAAATCTGCAAACGATTTTTTGATCTCAAAAACTGATTCTTGATATCAAAATATCAGTCTATTTTTTTAAATAAATAATTCAGAAACACGCATCTGTAAACAAATAATGGCTGTCCTTGTATACAGAATCTTTATTTTAATTTTTTACTGTACAAAAAAGAAGCAATTCTTGAGATCAAAAATTGTGTTGTTATTATTGATCCCAATAATTCAAATTTTCATCTCCAAAATTTAATTGACCATTCGTTATATTTTATGTAAATGTGTGTATCCGGTAAGATGTTTTAGGTTTGCAAAATTGATTTTTTGATCTTAAAAATAACTTTTTGCCATCTAAAATTCAATTATTGATAGCAAAATATAAATTAATGAGATCTACACTGATTTATTTATATCTCTAAATATATTTTGATATCAAAAATAAGCATTAAATGTTAAAACGGCGTTCCATATAGGTCATCATTAGTTTTTTTTTTTTTGCAGTTTATTTGCGTTTGATCATCAGTTTGGTGTTTTCAAATTTCCTCATATGGACGAAAAAAGAAAAGAACATGCATTATACATAATTATTTATTAAACATTGAAATGTTACAGCCCCGCAAAAATAACTAAATCATTACATATAAGCTTGCTGCAACATCTAACCTGTTTAACAGATCAAAAATAGTCTTATGCTTTAAGTAGTCTTGGAGGAGAAAGGAACTATCAATACTTATAAAACATTTAATAATAAAATAGCGTTGATACAGAGCCATTTTGTACATTACAATGAATATTGTAATAAAATATTGTCAATTTTTATTGGATGTTTTACATGATATAAATAAACATCAGCTTCAAAGTTCACTACATGTAAGTTTGCGCTTAACAAAGATTTTATGAGGAAGCATTAATAATATGTTAGAGCCCATCGATCGATCCAGTCCATCGGCTGATGGGCTTGGCAGAAAGGAGAATTTACTAATGGGCTGCCTATCATTCCAAATCCGAACCTCAAAGACGGATTTATGGACTTCATTGCAAAGAGGAGTTAACATATGGTGTAGCTTTACAGTTAGATTGAAGCAAATGGAAATAAAATTTTAAAAATGTGTTGTATTTTCAAATACATTTTAAAGTAAAACAATAAATAATCGACCGATGGGTCAGCAAAATTGAAATTTCATGATCGGCCGATGGGCAGCCTATCGGTAGATTCTCCGTTGGGCCAAGTCTATCGCTCGATGAGCTGGATCGACCGATGGGGTCTAATAAATATGATAAATATTTGAAACACAATATTTACACCTTGTACATAGTAAAAGGTGTTGTCATATTTCCTGTATATACTGACACAACAGGTGTTGCCTCCGCGGCATATAAACAGAGCGATTTCACTCCACTCGCGTCACGGCAGATTTTCTAGCAATTTCATCACCAATCTCTTGTTTTTTGCGAGATATTCCGACCAATGTAAATTCTAGGACAGTCTTATGAGTGCATTATGTGCGCAGTGTTGTTGGTTGATTACTTTCTCTGACCTAAACCTCTACCGTTGTTATCTTTTATGCACATAAATTTTAAAGGGGGTTGATAAGCAATAACTATAATATCTATAGCTGCGCTGGCTGCGAGACCAGCCTAACACAAACTAGCCGCTTCAGTCATTTTTATATTTGTATAAATGTGAATGTTAAGAACATTTTTTATGTTCCGTTGGCAAGTAAAGGCGATCTTTTACTACTGTTACAGCTCTCTCTCTCTTCTCTCTTTCAATCTCTCTCTCTCTCTCTCTCTCTCTCTCTCTCTCTCTCTCTCTCTCTCTCTCTATGTGTGTGTGTGTGTGTTTCTCTCTCTAACTCACGCTGTCTCTCATTCTCTCTCCCCATCTTTTTCTTACTCTCTCTCTCAGACTGGCCTTCGCCTTTCTTTTTTTCTTTCTTTTTTTCTTTCTTTCTTTCTTTCTCTCTTTCTTTCTCTCCATCTAGATCATCCACCCACTTGGTTGTATGGCGAGTCAAAACAATAGCAATACTTTTAATTTCAGGTGGGTATCAAAAGGCGTGTGCTGTGAATTAATATCGGCTTCAAGTCCAACTACTCCGTTAAAGTCCCTAATATATACACAACACACTATAAAAAGTAAACTATGATTTACTTAAAGGTTGCAAACAAAAAATTCTCAATTGCTAGCTAGCTTTTACACTAAAAGTAGTAGGAAAATAAGGGTTCTGGAACAGGAAGTGACGTCATAATGACGTCATAGGGTGTTCCAGAACTGTCATGACAGTTTTGGAACAGATGTTTTAGAATCCCCATGGGGGTTCTGGAACAGGTAATTGATAGAGCGCGCGCCCGTGTCAATGACGTTATCATGACGTCATAATGACCGTATGGCGTCATGACATTATACTAAGACTCTCCTAAGCAGCATAACCCTAAGTCACCTGTCAATCATCATGACGTCATCAGTCACGTGACCTGTCTATTATCGGTCATGTGACCCTAACCCTAATAAGACTTCCAGACCACTTTTTGACGGCATAATGACGTCAGACCCCTAGGAGACGTCCTTTCTACCATCTGTCTATCATGAGGAAACGAGAGTTCCACGCCACTTTTTTCTAGAACATTCTATTGGTCCAGAACCCCCATGGGTGTTCCACGCCACTTGTGACGTCATACTGACGCCAGACCCCTAGGAGACGTCCCTTCTACCATATGTCTATCATACCATCATAATACACATTCATAATGCACTCTATGGTTTAGGGTTTGGCTGCCCATACCCGGGCTCGAACCACCAACCTTCCGAGCATGGGTCCGACCAGGAGTCCCACGCTCTAACAACTGAGCTATTCCGGATTGAACCAGAATGTTTTGTGAAAACATGCCATATAAGGCTATAATGCACAATGCGCGATAAATTTCAGAGTGCACTCGCTCAGAGCTTGGGGGAAACCGATCGATAAATTTCAGAGTGCACTCGTTCAGAGCGTGGGGGAAACCGATCGATAAATTTCAGAGTGCACTCGTTCAGAGCGTGGGGGAAACCGATCGATAAATTTCAGAGTGCACTCGTTTAGAGCGTGGGAACGATCAATAAATTTGAGAAGGAATGGGATTTTCCCTACGTTAAGTCTAATGTTATGTTTTATGTTATAGTATTTGGAAAATGGTACTTCTAAAGCACCTTTAACAAATGTAGTTTTTGGAAAACATATAATGTATAAAATAAGTTTTAGCATTTTACCATGCTACTTATTCAAATGTTCTAAAGTTATAGTAGTGCAAAAATGGTGGTTCTAGATCAACTTTAACAAATTTAGTTTTTGATAACATATGATGTATAAAATAGGTTTTAGCATTTTACCAAGCTACTTATTTGAATGTTCTAAAGTTATAGTAGTGGACAAATGGTTCTAGACCAACTTTAACAAATTTAGTTTTTCACGTTTCAAACAATTCTACCATTTGGTTAGTTGGTTGATTGTTGGAAAAATGGGAATTGAAAATGTGGATAGTTATGTAGGAAAACTGCGCCCATTCAAACATGTGTTCGAATGGCAAGCCCATTTAAAAGACGTGTTCGAATGGCAAGCCCATTTAAAAGACGTGTTCGAATGGCAAGCCCATTTAAAAGACGTGTTCGAATGGCAAGCCCATTTAAAAGACGTGTTCGAATGGCAAGCCCATTCAAAACACGTGTTCGAATAATTTTTGGAAGATATTAGGTCGTGGTATTGTTCAACAAATTGATCAACATGTTCAACATGTTCAACCTGTTGTTGTTCAACATGTTGTTGTTCAACATGTTCAACATGTTCAACATGTTGTTGTTCAACATGTTCAACATGTTGTTGTTCAACATGTTGTTGTTCAACAAGTTGTTCAACATGTTTAACATGTTGTTGTTCAACAAGTTGTTGTATATAAAGCTATGTTTAAAGACTTTCTCATCATTTGAATAGTGTAGGTTGAACCGAAAGGATGTATCAATGCAACATTTGTTCAAAATCTTACAACTGGCCACAAAGGCAAACGTGGTAAAGTTATTTCTAAACATATTAAGTCAACTCACTATAATGTATAAAAGGCAGCCGCCCTCAGACCTAACACACATTCTGTATCAAGATACTGAAGTGTGAACATGTCTGGAGTGAGCGAGCAACAACTACCATCTATGACAATGCCTGTAGAAAAGTCTGAGACAATGCCTGCAGCAAAGTCTAAGGCAATGTCCATGGTAAAGTCTAAGGCGAAGTCATGTCTTAGAAAGAGAAAAAGAGATGAGTTACCAGCTATGACGCCGCAGTGTAAAAAGCGAAAAATTAAGACAGAGCCTAAAATGAAGCGAGAACCAGAGTGTAAAGCTGCTACCACCATGGAGAAGATGGGTGTAGACGATTTATCGGTTATGATACCTATTAATGGAGAAATATATATTAAATTGGGGAAATATCAACAGAAAGTGATGGTTAACATCGTGAATATATTACGGATCATACATCTGGGAGGTTACATCCTACCAAGAAGGGAATTTTGTTGTCATTGAACGATTGGCACATGCTGAAGAAGCAAATGACGTCAGTGGATATCATGCTTCAGCAAATGGATTTGTATAAATGCAGTGACTGTCAGAAGATCGTTGAGTAGACAGCGAGATGACTGTATACATTTTAACTGCATGACGAGCTTAGTGAATGCTATGATTTCATCACCCTCAGTGTAGAAGATTGGACAAGAACTTGAAACTTAGCTTTGACTCATATGGACATATACATTTGATATGTAGTTCAAATAAAATTGTCTTCATATGTAGGCTATGAAATTAACATGATGTATGTTAATGTGAAGTTTTTGTGAATATGCACATGTATTAACATAATATGTATTTGAAATAGTTTTGTTTGTATAATAATTGTACATATTTATAATATTCAATAAAAACACATATGATGCTTTTCAACTTTTTATTTTTCTCATACAATACTTGAATATAATACATAATAATACAATTCTTGAATATAATACCTAATATATGATATATGGTTTACGGTTCAATTAAAACCACGTCAGGAACCTTGTGACTTTATATGTTGCAAAGCAAGACATATATTAATACACAACGCTTAAGAGAATAAAATATTACAACATTTATAAAGTCTTTATCATAAAGTTTAGTCAAATAAGTCTATTTTTCTTCATCTGTTTCACTCTCCATCTGCTCACTCTCCATGTCACTTTCTTCATCACTGCTGTCATCCTCCTCTTCCTTATCTAGTAGCTCTTCAAAGAATGCATTGTTTTTCCTTATAGCCGCCTTTAGTGCCTTTGAATACTTGTAATGTTTTTCATCCACAAAGTAATTAAAGTCCTTTAAAATCTTTTGATAATGTTGGCTTTCTTCTAGACGCTGGGTATATTTGAATAGTCTCATAAACAGTTGTTTAAATCCATGTTTATAAATGGGTCGAAGGTCATAGCTTGCTATTTCACGCGGATCTTCAAGTCCTTGTTCTTCATATTCTGAAACCTTTTCTTGAAATTTGTCATCATAGGCATCGTAGACTTCTTGAACCATATCATACCAGACAGAGTCTATTTCTGACTCACTTTCAGAGTCTGTTTCTGACTCACTTTCAGAGTCTGTTCTGACTCACTTTCAGAACTCCTGTCATCGGCATCCTCACCACACTGCTCCATATGTTTGAGCAAAGCTTCTTCGCTGTTGTATAATGCACCACATTCTGCACAAGCATGTGCATTCTTTTCAGCCATGTTAACACTTTCACTTTCCATAGAAGACTCATCGAAAGTTTCCGTGAAAGGTAGTTTTACAGGGTTCTCCATATCCGATTCTTCATCCACTTCTGACGTGTGAGCAACCTTTAAGTGTCTTTTAAGACTTTGTGGCCAGTTGTAAGATTTTGAACAAATGTTGCATTGATACATCCTTTCGGTTCAACCTACACTATTCAAATGATGAGAAAGTCTTTAAACATAGCTTTATATACAACAACTTGTTGAACAACAACATGTTAAACATGTTGAACAACTTGTTGAACAACAACATGTTGAACAACAACATGTTGAACATGTTGAACAACAACATGTTGAACATGTTGAACAACAACATGTTGAACATGTTGAACAACAACATGTTGAACATGTTGAACATGTTGAACAACAACATGTTGAACATGTTGAACAACAACATGTTGAACATGTTGAACAACAACATGTTGAACAACAACAGGTTGAACATGTTGAACATGTTGAAAAGTTGGTTGAACAATACCACGACCTAATATCTTCCAAAAATTATTCGAACACGTGTTTTGAATGGGCTTGCCATTCGAACACGTCTTTTAAATGGGCTTGCCATTCGAACACGTCTTTTAAATGGGCTTGCCATTCGAACACATGTTTGAATGGGCGCAGTTTTCCTACATAACTATCCACATTTTCAATTCCCATTTTTCCAACAATCAACCAACTAACCAAATGGTAGAATTGTTTGAAACGTGAAAAACTAAATTTGTTAAAGTTGGTCTAGAACCATTTGTCCACTACTATAACTTTAGAACATTCAAATAAGTAGCTTGGTAAAATGCTAAAACCTATTTTATACATCATATGTTATCAAAAACTAAATTTGTTAAAGTTGATCTAGAACCACCATTTTTGCACTACTATAACTTTAGAACATTTGAATAAGTAGCATGGTAAAATGCTAAAACTTATTTTATACATTATATGTTTTCCAAAAACTACATTTGTTAAAGGTGCTTTAGAAGTACCATTTTCCAAATACTATAACATAAAACATAACATTAGACTTAACGTAGGGAAAATCCCATTCCTTCTCAAATTTATTGATCGTTCCCACGCTCTAAACGAGTGCACTCTGAAATTTATCGATCGGTTTCCCCACGCTCTGAACGAGTGCACTCTGAAATTTATCGATCGGTTTCCCCCACGCTCTGAACGAGTGCACTCTGAAATTTATCGATCGGTTTCCCCCAAGCTCTGAGCGAGTGCACTCTGAAATTTATCGCGCATTGTGCATTATAGCCTTATATGGCATGTTTTCACAAAACATTCTGGTTCAATCCGGAATAGCTCAGTTGTTAGAGCGTGGGACTCCTGGTCGGACCCATGCTCGGAAGGTTGGTGGTTCGAGCCCGGGTATGGGCAGCCAAACCCTAAACCATAGAGTGCATTATGAATGTGTATTATGATGGTATGATAGACAGATGGTAGAAGGGACGTCTCCTAGGGGTCTGACGTCAGTATGACGTCACAAGTGGCTTGGAACACCCATGGGGGTTCTGGACCAATAGAATGTTCTAGAAAAAAGTGGCGTGGAACTCTCGTTTCCTCATGATAGACAGATGGTAGAAAGGACGTCTCCTAGGGGTCTGACATCATTATGCCGTCAAAAAGTGGTCTGGAAGTCTTGTTAGGGTTAGGGTCACATGACCGATAATAGACAGGTCACGTGACTGATGACGTCATGATGATTGACAGGTGACTTAGGGTTATGCTGCTTAGGAGAGTCTTAGTATAATGTCATGACGCCATACGGTCATGATGACGTCATGATAACGTCATGATGACGTCATGATAACGTTATGATGATGACGTCATTATATCGTCATTATGACGTCATGATGACGTCATTGACACGGGCGCGCGCTCTATCAATTACCTGTTCCAGAACCCCCATGGGGATTCTAAAACATCTGTTCCAAAACTGTCATGACAGTTCAGGAACACCCTATGACGTCATTATGACGTCACTTCCTGTTCCAGAACCCTTATTTTCCTACTACTAAAGCATCTTGCAGTGTAACAGTAACACTTCTAGTTGCTTCTTTAAGATGTCCATACGTTAAATAGACATCAGCTTGAACTTTGCCAACTCTTCTCGGTTTATTAATAAAGCCATTACTAAAGCCATTAATGGAGACACTTTAATTGCAACCGCACTTTTTTTTGTCTATAATTGATTTCATATGCATTGCAAATCAAATGTTTATTACTGGCATTTATTTTATCAGCTCGTGAAATGGGCACATTTTACCACCAAACTACACCCTTGGCCAGTTTTGAGGCTGCAGCTTTTTTAAACATATGTGTACCGTAACTCTTCGTAACCTCAATTTTACTAAAACATGAACAAAAAAATAGGATTTCCAACATAAATCTAATGCACCACATATCAGAATTGACTAGACACTCGGTAAACTTAAACATATCATTTCTGTATTAATTTGCAATATATATATATATATATATATATATATATATATATATATATATATATATATAATTATTAATTGAAACGATATTGCTTTTATTGTCCTTTTTAATATTAAAATAAACCATAAATGTTAATCACATTAATTCTGACCTGTACTGGATTGGTCCTTAATGAAACAGGGGACTACAACTATGCAAAAGAAAGACAATTTGCATGCTGTTTTATTTACATTTGGCAAGATTGCATGTATTAAGCACATATCTGACATTTATTAAATATCTGTGGCCGTATTCACAAAAGTTAACTGTACAGTTAACTGATCCGGTTAACTGTCCCGTTGGCAACCAGAACATCCAAACGTAAATTAATAAATTTACCCGGTTTAACAAATAAAATTCTACCCAAAATTAATTGCGTTATACATTTAGATCCACCGATTTTCGATTCTAGGAGTGCAGTTAACTGCGTAGTCAATTTTTCGAATACCAGGCTGTTGTTTATCTTAATGAATGTAGTTGTATTTAATGTTAGCTTTCATAAACCATTTCCATATCGATAGAAAATATTGAAACAGAAAGCGTGGATTTTTTCTATAATTTCTCTTAAACGGCAATTATCGAATTATCAGTGTACTCATTTTTATATTGTAACAGACTCGTGTACTTTAAAAACCAATTCTTCTCGCACAACCTTTCACGAATTGCCAAATAAGGACATGCTTTGATGGTTAATGTCGTCATTAAGGAAACAATATTGTGTTTTGAACAGTATGTAATATTGCTTTGTTATTAAGTATCAGGTATGAGCTTTGTGCCATTAGCTTCGATAATTTAAATAGCGATATCTGTATCATCGAGGCACGGTGCTAAGGGTACTCTGGTCAAGTTGATCTTTCTGTTTTTTATAATATCCTTAAAGATAACATGAAGTATTTGCAAACTTACTTGGTTCTTGTCATCCACTGTAGCGACATCAGCTATTTATTTGATTTCTTAAATGCTTTCTATCTGGCATCTGTTGATGTGATTCAACATCCCCTATGATATTGATAAGACTTCCAGTTTGACTACCAAGAATATAAGGAATTCTTCTTGAATAAACGTGAACAGACTCCTGTGCTTCTTGGTAATCTTTTCGGTGTTAACCAATCAAAGTACACATTAAGATCGGTAGGTCATAAGTTTCCCAAATAATCTAGTTCAACTCGGACAATTTGACGTACTTTAAATGTGTAATACGTTTGTTCATGGGCGAGTGATAGGGAAATGAATGCCATAAATAGAAAATAAATAGATAACACATGATTTCGGGCAGTATTTTACAAAGTTCTGGCAATTGTACGAAAGTTGTTCACTCACTAAATATTCCATTTTTTTCCAGTTGACCTCACCGGATGTTGACATTCTGATCTGGCTTACCTACCGGTATCTACAATGTTCATAGCTCCATTTTAAACCTGCAGAGTTCCTTTCATCGATTTCTAACAGCTTTCCACAGCCTTAAATTGTTCTTTACCTTAAGTGCGGAGCCATTCTTCATAACCTTGCGTAGAGGACAACATGCAGTGACGTCACTTGCTTCTGGGCTCTACGTAACGTGCCTCTTTGCCTTTGTTATTGTTTTCAGTGAGAAGAAGACGTACAGGACAACATATAGTGACGTCAGTTGTTTCTGGGTTCTACGTAACGTGCCTCTTTCCCATTGTTATTGTTTCATCCCAGTATCTTCTGATATGTCTGTGTTCTTAGGTTAAGCTTCCTGACCTGTTCGTGCTTGTCATTTTGGTGTAAAGCAGAACTTCACACAGAAATAATCAGAATATTTTCATATTATTATCAATATTTAGAATCATCATGTGTAAGTGCCCACAGTAAACGGGAAAAAGCCTCCCCCGGTAGGAATCCGCTCCTCACTGGCAAGAATCGAAAAAGTTTTGCATGTCCGGTAAAACGCCTCCCCCTTTATTTAAACGTTCCATGATCTTAAAAGACTATGATGTACTTACATTTCCTTTACATTTCCTGTTTTTTGATACCACATTGTTTATTTTTAAACATTTTGTTTCTACTTTTTAAGGCCTAGTTAAGAATGGAATCACAACTCAATTGCAATAATATGTCAAAAGGTTCAGTTTCTTAACTGTACTTCAGTCTAATTGCAATTAGCTAGTCATCATATGAATGCAACATGCTCCGTAAGGCCATAGATTTCCAATCAGCCAAACATCACAAAAAACTTAACACAGCAGAGAGAGGGGTTGGAGGCTTTACCGGGCGTGTAGAATGAAGGGGAGACTTAGTATGGGGGGGGGGGATTTTACCTAGACTTGGTGCCAATATTTTCAGCTGCCTAATTCAAGTTAAAAATCAGATTTATTGCTTTTTGGAAGATTTTTAGGAGTATTATTTTTTTATATGAAATGCTTGACAAATTTGTTATTTGGTTTTGAGAATGCAAATTGCATATTTTCAATCCCTGCTATTTTGCTTGCCAAAATTAACGCGGTTAGTAACCTTTCTCCTCCTGAGTCAAATATCATACCAGGTTTTTGCTTGCCAAAATTAACGCGGTTAGTAACTTTTCTCCTCCTCAGTCAAATATCATACCAGGTTTTAAGTTAAAATACGTAGTTTTCACTGCTACAAAACATAGAACAATAGAATAGTTTTACTTTATATTGAGATATCTATGTTCTAAGATGTTTGTGTATTTTAACCTGCATTTATGCATGTAAACATGAGGGGCGGAGGAGAAAATCGCTGTTTAGTGAAATCGGCTTTATATTTTAATTACCGTAACTTGCATAGCTTTAAAGAGAAACGGAGAGTTACTGATAAAAGTATCAGAATGATATGGGGGAACATAAGCAGGTGAATAAATTAGAAAAGCAGCCCGGCTTCATAGCAGCCCGGTATATTGGAATATTTCCATCTTCATATACGATCATAATTTTTCTATTTTATGTGTTAAAGCATATTTGTCTGTTGTAGAATATCCTATATATGCTTTTCAAAAAAATTTTGAGCCTCTGCAATTTTTTTTCATTTTTGTTAAATTAAATATTAAATGTTAGAGTAAAAATTTAGATAACTAAAATTATCTTCACATCATGCTTCTAAAAATAATAATGTTAATATTTATATTAATATTTGTAATAATAATAATAATAATAATAATAATAATAATAATAATAATAATAATAATAATAATAATAATAATAATAATAATAATAATAATAATAATAATAATAATAATAATAATAATAATAATAATAATAATAATAATAATAACAATAACAACAACAAAAATAATAATATTGCGAATGGTAATCGATATGTCAAAACAAAACAAGAGACAATGCTTTATTTTGCCTTCTTCAAAACGTTTGATGAACTTTCTTGAATAATCGTCACCAAACTAGACGAAGTGTCGCTCAAAGCTATTCAGACCACTTGAACTTAGTCCACACACCGTTACTGATAACTGCTATCAGCTCGAGTGCGTGTATCCATTTTCATGAAAGTCTTTTATATTACCACGCAGTTCTAGATCACTATAAGCAGGATTTATAGTTTAAGAAACAGGTAATATATTTTATTATTTAAAAACAAACAACAGTTTATTTTATAAATCATAGATAAAAACGGATATTCTAAACAGAAGGTATGTTTTTTAGTTACTATTACAAAAATTACACAAAAAATGTACCTTACAAATGTATTTTAGGGACATGGTTTTACAGTATCTTTGGCTGTTGCATGTTTTAAATTCAAACGTATTTATACCGAAGAAACTTGAAATTAAAAGTTTAGACAGTTTACAATAAGAATTAAGAAATTCAACATTGAAGCTTATTGTTGGAGACTGTTAATGAGGACAATTAGCCTATTTATTATATATATTATACCACATTATTATATTATATTATTATATTATATATATTACAGTATATTGTATTACATCTCACAACGAAGGAAGCTAGGGCTCTTACAACTAAAGAATCGTGGGTAGTAAATAAGATCTAATTTCGAAATCAAAATAGGCTTCTCTAAGTTTTCATATGCAATTGACAGGATGTTCATTACCAAGCCAATACGCACTCATACAAGTTCGGTTGATTTTAAGTTAAATATCACAATCCAAGAAAAAAGGTGTAATTCCTGAAATTTCTACCTGTGTCATGACCGGGTTTACCTTACCATTTCAATACGCACTCATATATGGTTCAGTTAATTTTTCTGCAACAATTTTGTTTAAAAAAAAACAAAAACAAAAACAAAAAA
>CATKHT010000068.1:0-14917 GCA_949752745.1 Protula sp. h YS-2021 | reverse complement strand
GCTGAGATCCGGTGCAGGGGGGGGGGGGGGGAGGTCACGTGTCGCGCAAGGTCACATGTTGTCACTAAGGGTCACCTGCGTGTAACAGAAGGTTCAAATTTCACGGAAACATCACGTGTAGACAGTAAGGTCACGTGTTACGCTGACATCCCATGTGGCGGTCAGGTCACGTGTAGACAGTAAGGTCACGTGTTACGCTGACATCCCATGTGGCGGTCAGGTCACGTGTAGACAGTAAGGTCACGTGTTACGCTGACATCCCATGTGGCGGTCAGGTCACGTGTAGACAGCAAGGTCACGTGTTACGCTGACATCCCATGTGACGGTCAGGTCACGTGTAGACAGTAAGGTCACGTGTTACGCTGACATCCCATGTGACGGTCAGGTCACGTGTAGACAGTAAGGTCACGTGTTACGCTGACATCCCATGTGGCGGTCAGGTCACGTGTAGACAGTAAGGTCACGTGTTACGCTGACATCCCATGTGACGGTCAGGTCACGTGTAGACAGTAAGGTCACGTGTTACGCTGACATCCCATGTGGCGGTCAGGTCACGTGTAGACAGTAAGGTCACGTGTTACGCTGACATCCCATGTGACGGTCAGGTCACGTGTAGACAGTAAGGTCACGTGTTACGCTGACATTCCATGTGAAGGTCAGGTCACGTGTCACAGTAAGGTCACATGTGCTCCCGTCAGCCTCGTTGTGGTGTCCTATCTACATATAAAAAGATCACTCCTTCCACCCCCGTGGATCTACCGCATAATAAATGCATCAACATCGTCAGAACGACCATATCCACACCCACACCCCCACCCCCCCCCCCCCGCCCTTCCCGCCTTCCACGTCAGACACTGTCGCGCCAACGAGCCGATACGACACATCTGACGTCATTTTGACGTCATACTTATCAACAAAGGCGGTGACGCAAGCAGCGCACACTCAGTGACTGACATCTCTCACCTCGCATCGCCTTCATTTCACCTCTTTTTATGTTCTGTGACAACCACCACTAATCTCACCGTCATCCCTTCATGGTCGCACAAAGTATATTTTTACCCTCATCTAACGCCCCCCATCACATGCGGCCCACCCTCCTCTAACACCCCCTATCACATGTGACATACCCTCCTCTAACACCCCCTATCACATACGGCCCACTGTCCTCTAACACCCCCTATCACATACGGCCCACCGTCCTCTCACACCCCCTATCAATAACGGCCCACCCTCCTCTAACACCCCCTATCACATACGGCCCACCGTTCTCTAATACCCCCTATCACATACGGCCCACCCTCCTCTAACCTCCCACGGGCAGTTTACTCTCTCGAGTGCGGTATTTTAAAAAGCAATGAAATACTGGAAATTTCGCCAAACCTCACAGAAAGGGCCTTTTCTATTCCTCTTTATTAGGTGATATCCGTGTTGTGTTTTTAGCTATTTTAGTTCCAAAAACACGTAAACACTTTCAGTAAAACAGCAGGTTGTGAAGTAACCTGTCATTTTTTTTTCAAGGCAAATCGCATGGCAAATCGCGACGTTTCTGCTATAACATATACACCGGGTACACGCTGGCTGGCTGTTTAGTCTGAAGCAGCGAGTTGCCCAGGGTTCATAAACTGACAGACATGTCTGCCAGACAAGGACAAAAAAGTGGAAAATGTGTTCACTGCAAAAAGTCCATGCCACTAGGGCCATGTGGCATGTCGGATCTCTCATCCAGCCCCCCCCCCCCCAACCCCCCCCCCCCCCGGCCTCCCTACACTCCCTCCAGACCTCTCTTAAATTTAGACTTAAAATTGCAGTTTTAGGCATAGTCCCACCCAGTTTAAATTGAACTAAAGCCGCGCAGGATTGTACGCGTCAGTGCAGACACGAGAACAATCTTCTCACAAACAGCCTTGATTGTACGCGTCAGTGCAGACGCGAGATCAATCTTCTCACAAACAGCCTTGATTGAACGCGTCAGTGCAGACGCGAGAACAACCTTCTCACAGACAGATGTGATTGTACGCGTCAGTGCAGACGCGAGAACAACCTTCTCACAGACAGATGTGATTGTACGCGTCAGTGCAGACGCGAGATCAATCTTCTCACAAACAGCCTTGATTGAACGCGTCAGTGCAGACGCGAGAACAACCTTCTCACAGACAGATGTGATTGTACGCGTCAGTGCAGACGCGAGAACAACCTTCTCACAGACAGGCCTTGATTGTACGCGTCAGTGCAGACGCGAGAACAACCTTCTCACAGACAGGCCTTGATTGTACGCGTCAGTGCAGACGCGAGATCAATCTTCTCACAAACAGCCTTGATTGAACGCGTCAGTGCAGACGCGAGAACAACCTTCTCACAGACAGATGTGATTGTACGCGTCAGTGCAGACGCGAGAACAACCTTCTCACAGACAGGCCTTGATTGAACGCGTCAGTGCAGACGCGAGAACAACCTTCACGCAGACAACCTTGATTGTACGCGTCAGTGCAGACGCGAGAACAATCTTCTCACACACAGCCTTGATTGTACGCGTCAGTGCAGACGCGAGATCAATCTTCTCGCAGACAGCCTTGATAGTACGCGTCAGTGCAGACGCGAGAACAACCTTCTCACAGACAGGCCTTGATTTTACGCGTCAGTGCAGACACGAGAACAATCTTCCCACAGACAGGCCTTGATAGTACGCGTCAGTGCAGACGCGAGAACAATCTTCTCACGGACAACCTTGGTGATATTGTCCTGGAATTTTCGATGTTGTTTCTAACTCGTTGTGGATCGTTACTTGTGATAAAGAGCCCGTAATTACCGCGCTTTTTTTCCGCGCACCCGTCTAACATCACTAGCATTAGGTCTCACATATGAAGAGTGATTCGATTCCAACGTTGCGCTAACTGAGAAGAAATTAGATGCATAATTAAATAACCCTAGAAGCAATTCAAAACCGATAAGGGTGTGGAAAGTACGCGGAATCGTAGAGTGTGACCAAGCGCGTTCATCTGGATGAGAGGGGGGGAGGGGGGGGGGGAGGAGTGTCTCTAGGAGACTCAGAGCTACAGTAAAAATTCAACAGGGAGTCTGTGGAGCTGGATGAATGGGGGGAAGGGGAGGCGGGGGGGGGGAGTGAGTGTATCTGGGAGCCCGTGGTCTACAGTAAAGCTAAGATTCAACAGGGAGCCCCCGTACGGTTGGGTGAAGGGTGAGGATGGGGAGGGAGGGAGGGCAGGGGGAGTGACTGTATCGGGAAAGACAGTATGAATTAAGTAGGCCCTGGCAAAGAGACCGGGGGAGGGGCAGGGAGAGGGGGAGTGGGGTGGGGGATCTGTAACGCCGGTTATCTGCAAGAAAACGGGACCCAGTAAGAACCCCTTTTTCGTAGCGCTATACGGCACGACAAAACGTCAAATATCAATAATTGATGACTCCTAAAAAACAAACACACAAAATAAGAATATCCTGAGCAATAAAACAGCGGAAGAAGTGAGCGGGGCAGCAGAGCCTCGTTCGAGCTGAAAGCAACTCCTTTTGTTTCATTAACGACATTAATACACCCAGTTATTGCCTCATATAGAAGGGAAGGCACATCCGTAAAGCGAGAACGCCGCCATGATGGTCGCTGAAAATGAGATAATGTATCCCAAGATAATTCACTTTTTGTTTCATAATATCCGGAAAAAAAGAAACAAAAATACAGTCGATTCTGCACCTGAAAAAAAAAAACAAAACCGGGCCAGACAGATGCTGTTCATTACAGACCAAGACTAAGTTGTTTTTCTTATTTTTTTCTCTTTTTTTTTCAGCGGAAAAAAGTGCCCTTTTCAGGCGGGCTTCTCGAGACAAAACATAATCACTGTAAGCTACACAAGACAGGTCCGGTCCGGTCATTAACTCGATCCCTTACACTCATTAAGACACCGCAGTCTCACCCAGTTGACATTTATAAGCTTGCAGAAAGACCCATGCAGCTTTCTAATTATATACTCAATTATTCCCTTCTCAATTCCCATCTCTTTTCACGTCATAATACTCTGTATGACAATGGGCGAACACGCTTGAATTTGATTGGATGCGAGTACAGACAATGACTGGTTGCCATGGTGACTTACCTACGTAACCAGGCGTACCGCAGGCCGTTGCCATGATTCCCGATTCTTCCGTTTTTGACAAACCAAAGTCACTGATCATGATTTTAGAGTCGTCAGAAGGACTATAATACAGGAGATTTTCTGGCTGTCAAAAATAAATAAATAAATGTAAACAAATTGAAAATATATATGTATAAAAGGAAAACGTGTTTTTATGATAACTACAGAATGAAACTGGTTCTACATGTTCAAACTTGATAAGTGCAACAGAAAGTTTAAAGAAATAGTTGATATTAAATTGACCAACCCATATTCAATCTTTCATAGTTTAAGTTCATAAGCAGGAATGCAGTTGTAAGAATGAAACTGTGTATTCGAATCGACGAAAATTTCGTTCGAAATATCGAGTTCAACTTTTCCAATATCTTCTGTACGTCTAAAGCTAATTTTTTGTTTTCTGTTACGCGATACACCGCCATAACCGGCCTATGATCTTCCATTATGTTACGCCATACACCGCCATTACCGGCCTATGATCTGCCATCATGTTACGCCATACACCGCCATTACCGGCCTATGATCTGCCATCATGTTACGCCATACACCGCCATAACCGGCCTATGATCTGCCATTATGTTACGCCATACACCGCCATATCCGGCCTATGATCCGCTATTATGTTACGCCATACACCGCCATAACCGGCCTATGATCTGCCATTATGTTACGCCATACACCGCCATAACCGGCCTATCATCTGCCAGTATGTTACGCCATACACCGCCATAACCGGCCTATGATCTGCCATTATGTTACGCCATACACCGCCATAACCGGCCTATGATCTGCCATTATGTTACGCGATACACCGCCATAATCTGCCATTATGTTACGCCATACACCGCCACAACCGCCCTCTGATCTGTCATTATGTTACGCCATACACCGCCATAACCGGCCTATCATCTGCCATTATGTTACGCCATACACCGCCATAACCGGCCTATGATCTGCCATTATGTTACGCCATACACCGCCATCACCGGCCTATGATCTGCCATTATGTTACGCCATACACCGCCATCACCGGCCTATGATCTGCCATTATGTTACGCCATACACCGCCACAACCGGCCTATGATCTGCCATTATTTTACGCCATACACCGCCATAACCGGCCTATGATCTGCCATTATGTTACGCCATACACCGCCATCACCGGCCTATGATCTGCCATTATGTTACGCCATACACCGCCATCACCGGCCTATGATCTGCCATTATGTTACGCCATACACCGCCATAACCGGCCTATGATCTGCCATTATGTTACGCCATACACCGCCATCACCGGCCTATGATCTGCCATTATGTTACGCCATACACCGCCATCACCGGCCTATGATCTGCCATTATGTTACGCCATACACCGCCACAACCGGCCTATGATCTGCCATTATTTTACGCCATACACCGCCATAACCGGCCTATGATCTGCCATTATGTTACGCCATACACCGCCATCACCGGCCTATGATCTGCCATTATGTTACGCCATACACCGCCATCACCGGCCTATGATCTGCCATTATGTTACGCCATACACCGCCATAACCGGCCTATGATCTGCCATTATGTTACGCCATACACCGCCATAACAGGTCGTTAATCTGCCATTGTGTTACACGAAACGCCGCCATCATCGGCCTGTAGACCGCCACTAAGTTACACCATAACGGGCCTGTGAACGCGATGTTACGCCATACGCCTTATCGCCTTATCTTGAGATAAGAGCGACACCTCTGGCGGGAGGACAGCCTCACCCTAAGAGTTCTAACAACCACACCTCTGGCTCGCGAATAGCCTTAAGATCTTTATATCTGCAAATCCTTCTTACATCCAAATAGCCTTGTGATTTTTATGAACCACTTTGGCCTGCAGATAACATTACTGTGAAATCTCTATGAACACCACTTCTTGTGTGCAGATAGCCTTACCTTAAGATCTCTATGAACAACACCTCTGACATGCAGATAGCCTCACCTTGAGCTCTCTATGAACACCTCTGGCGTGCAAATAGCCTTACCTTGAGATCTCTATGAACAACACCTCTGGCGTGCAAATAGCCTTACCCTGAGATCTCTATGAACACCTCTGACGTGCACATAGCCTTACCTTGAGATCTCTATGAACAACACCTCTGGCGTGCAGATAGTCTAAGGCTTGTAGCACCTGTTTGATTAAGTGACTAGCATCTTTCTCTGTGTAGCTGCCTTTTTGCACAATTCGATCAAATAATTCACCGCCAGTTACTCTGAAACAAAAACAGTGAATGCCGAATATTATAATTCATACACGCGTTTTATTTCATTATTGTTGTTATTGTTGATGTTGATATTGTTGTTAGGGGACACTTAAATGTCTCACATCTTAAAGATTTGGCAAAGACGGCGTCTGTTTCACCACCTGCTTTATCTGGAACTAAGCAAATTACGTCACGGCAAGCCTCCCGGGTACTGGGCACAACACACACACAACACACAACAACACACACACACACGCACATGACACACAAGACACACACACAACACACAACAACACACACACACGCACACGCACATGACACACAGAGCAACACACACAGACACACGCGGCACACAACAACAAAATGGCGCCGGAGAAGCGCAGTTCAGCGGCAGAAGCACAAAAGTATTTTTTTTCACTGCAGCATCCCCCAATTTAATTTGCATTGCAAAGCTCGAAAAGAAGAAAAGACCGCTCAGTGACACACCGAAGGTGACTGAAATCCTGTATTCTGTGCAGTTTGTCCACTTGACTTGGCTCCAAGGCCATCACTAGCTCGTATAACAAAGCCAGTTCTCACGGCCAACCCTCGAGCCCAGCAATCGCAGCAAAGCGGTGCCTACTTCTAAGACTCTCTTCCAATGCAATTAATCTCGCTTTATTGACTTTATAATGCTATTAACAGGTTTGAAAATACAAGCAAAGGACCTTCAACTTCCGCGCAAGGCTTCACCAGAGACAGGAAGTGCTCACCGTTCACAACAGCCACTTTCCACGCAGAAGAAACTACTCTCCCCGTGCGCAACCACTCTCTACCAACACAAACCACCACTCTACGTTACAACATCCACTCCCCGAGCACAACAACAACTCCTCCGTCACAACAACCACTCTCCACGCACAATAACAATTCCCAGAGCACGACAACCACTCTCCACGCACAATAACCACCCCAGGTGCACAACAACCACTCTCCACGCACAATAAATGTTCCCAGAGCACAACAACCACTCTCCACGCACAATAACTACTCCAAGTGCACAACAACCACTCTCCACGCACAACAGCCATTCTTCACGCACAACAGCCACTGTCCATACTAAAACAACCACTCAGAATCATCGATACAACACAACTTCTACTTAGCCATGCTGACTGACAGGCGCATTTAGCCGCTAACCAGACGCTGCACATAGCTCACAACTGCTGTCAGCCAAGGCATTTACAGGAAGGGCCAACAAGCCTCTTGAGCGGGCACCTGAGCTACGCCTCCCCTCCCCCCTCTCCCTCCCTCCCCCCACCACAGCGGGCACCTGAGCTCCGTCTCCCCTCCCCCAACCTCCCCCCCCCCTTCCCACCACAAACCGCATCCCTCGCGGACACTGAAGCTTTATAACGATGACCAAATTAATGAGGGAATTTCTTTACAATCAGTAACAACATTCCTGCCTATGTCTAAAAGCTCAATTTTGCCAACCAGTTGCAACCATACACATATACATATCACACTGCTCTCTATCCCATTTCCCGTTTACCACAGTGAGCAAGTTTCCAGCCCTGTTCCCACACATGACTTGGGTGATGTTGTGCAGTGCCAGAACACTCCTCTTTTCAAGAAAAAATCTCCGATCGATTTTCGTTTTTTTTTTGTTTTTTTTTTTTGTTTTTTTTGTTTTTTTTTTTTTGTTTTTTTTTTTTTGTTTTTTTTTTTTTTGTTTTGTTTTTTTTTTTTTTGGCTCTGTCAGATTCAGCAACCATTTCGCTTTTAGTAAACTAAAAAAATCTTCGAGGAAAATTGGCGATTTCGTTTATATATATATATATACAGTGGAACCCACTTATCTCGAACTCGGATATCTCGAACACTCGGTTATCTCGAACAAATTGCCAAGTCCCGACGTTTTTTCATTATATAAGTCTTATAAACTATCGGTTATCTCGAATTTTTTTATCTCGAACATATTTTGGGCTGAAAATTTTTCATATTTTTGACAGAATTTGGCAAAAAATGACTAGAATCTCATTACAAAACTCGAACTTCTCGAAGTTATTTCTTTATGATTTTAAGTTATAAGCACAGCGGTCAGATCAAACTTGAAAATATTGTTTGAATTGATATCAAAAGGCATACATCTATTGAAATTTCATGTAATAGAAACAACAAAGCCCTTGTCAATCCTAGGTTGAGAACATGTCACTTTTCGATAACCTAGTAAATCAATAGATCAGCCTTGTGATTAATGTTGAAAACACTTACGTGATTTTATTTGTGTATTTTGTGAATATCTTTTATGAACATATTGTATTTTAACAATTTTACCGATTTTATCAATAAAATATGAATTGAATTTTGTTTCTTTTACTATTTTCATAAAAGCTTTCTTTATAAAAATTAATCAAGGTTATTAATATTTCATTAAACATCATATTTTTTAACTAAATCAGACACTTACAATAACACAACTAACATATCCACAAACATATGTAATATCATGTGTTTATTCAAATATCTGGGCTGAGACAATCATCTCGAATTCAAATTTAGTTCTATCGGATATCTCGAACTTCGCATATCTCGAACAAATTTCGCTGGTCCCAGCCACTTCGAGATAAGCGGGTTCCACTGTATATTGATTTGCTAATCTATTTATTTATTTTATTGGTTTGTTAAATTGCACTGTTCCTTTGTTCGTAAAACGATCAATTAGCCTCTTAATTTCTCAAATTGACGATTTATTCGCTTTTTAACTGCGAAAAACTTGATATAACTTTACGGTTAAAAAAATTTGTGATGCTTTTGCTTTAGGGCTAACGGAGGAGCAAAACCATATTACCAGTAGGGATGGGGGGGGGGGGGGGGGGGGAGGGGAAGCGGTGACCAACCCACAAATATTCCGCACTTTTCCACTCTTTTAGCGTGACTGGATTAACACGCTAACGCCACTACAACCCAAGACAGACGACGATGTGTAGCTGCGTACTACAGGTGACAGCTGCCTCCCTCCCACAAAACACAGGCGCTTTGGTCACATAATGTGTTGCTGCGTACTGCAGGTGGCAGCTGCCTCCGTCCCATAAAACACAGGCGCTTTTGGTCACTGACAACAAAATGAGTGGCTGTGTACTGCAGGTAGCAGCTGCCTCCCTCCCACAAAACACAGGCATTTTTGGTCACCAACGACAAAATGAGTGGCTGTGTACTGCAGGTAGCAGCTGCCTCCCTCCCACAAAACACAGGCATTTTTGGTCACCAACGACAAAATGAGTGGCTGTGTACTGCAGGTAGCAGCTGCCTCCCTCCCACAAAACACAGACGCTTTTGGTCACAAAATGTGTGGCTGCGTAATGCAGGTAGCAGCTGCCTCCCTCCCACAAAACACAGGCGCTTTGGTCACAAAATGTGTGGCTGCGTACTGCAGGTGGCAGCTGCCTCCGTCCCATAAAACACAGGCGCTTTTGGTCACTGACAACAAAATGAGTGGCTGTGTACTGCAGGTAGCAGCTGCCTCCCTCCCACAAAACACAGGCATTTTTGGTCACCAACGACAAAATGAGTGGCTGTGTACTGCAGGTAGCAGCTGCCTCCCTCCCACAAAACACAGGCATTTTTGGTCACCAACGACAAAATGAGTGGCTGTGTACTGCAGGTAGCAGCTGCCTCCCTCCCACAAAACACAGACGCTTTTGGTCACAAAATGTGTGGCTGCGTAATGCAGGTGGCAGCTGCTTCCCTCAAAACACCGGCGCTTTTGGTCATTACGTTATCTTCACAAAAATACAAATCTCAAAATAGAATTGCAAAAATCAATGCTTCTGACGAAATAACAGACAAAAAAAAAATAAGGACATAAAATGAAGGTGAAAGGGATAAGGCTTTTTTTATAAGAGTAATTTAATACGCTTGACTTAACAATTCCATCCCGCAAAAACTGTCCACCTTGCGTGTTTGGTAACTAGGCAACTGGAGGTTCAAGCTCCGCTAACGCAGGGCTTCAAAGAGGGTTACCTTGCCTGTCTTAAGTGCCTTGCAATTAACGCCCAGAAGCGCCGCCCCTACCCCCCGCCCACCCCCCCCCCCCCCCTCCCCTCCTCCATCTAAATTACAAGTTTGTCCAAGGACAAAGTCCCAGCTTACGAAAAGCAATAAGACCGATTCCAGCGTGCATGAGCAAGGGAATTTCCCTGAAAATTTGGGCTTCAAAAGATAAGACGGCAAAAGGATAGCTTAATAATTAATTTAGCATCGGACCAGAACATAGACCGATAAATACATACAAAGATTTGTTTCCCATAAAAATGGGAAACAGATTTTTGTATCTCTGTTAGACTGGATAGTCTGTCCTAGATACCTTCGAACAACGCTCACATTTCGGACCAGTGCGCGTATTTATGCAACTTACCTCGATGAGCGGTTCTTATTCAGACAAGTGCGCATGTTTGTTTAATTTGCGTTGATGCGCGGCTCTCATTTTGGAACAGTGCGCATGTTTATTTAACTTGCGTTGATGCGCGGTTCGCATTTCGGACCAGCACGCATGTTTATTTACCTTTTTATGATGAGCGGTTCTTATTTCGGATCAGTGCCCATGTTTATTTACCGTGTGTTCATATGCGGTTCTTATTTCGGATCAGTGGGCATGTTTGTTCACCTTGTGTTGATGTGCGGTTCTTATTTCAGACCAGTGCGCAAGTTTATTTAACTCGCGTCGATGCGCGGTTCTCATTTCAGACAAATGCACATGTTTATTTTACTTGCGTTGATGAGCGGTACTTATTTTGGACAAGTGCACAAGTTTCCTTAGGTTGCCTTGATGCGCAGTTCGCATCTCGGACCAGTTTGCATGTTTATTTAACTTGCGTCGGTACACGGTGCTTATTCTGGACCTGTACATATGTTTATTTAACTTGCGTTGGTGCGCGGTTTGCATTTCGGACCAGTGCGCATGTTTATTCAACTTGCGTTGATGAGAAGTTCGAATTTTGGAAAATTCCGAATGTTTATTTAACTTGCGTTGATGCCCGCTTCGAATTTCGGACCAGTGCACATGTTTATTTAACTTGCGTTGATGTGCGGTGCTTATTTCAGGCCAATGCGCATATTTCTTTAACTTGAGTTGATGCGCGGTTCTTATTCTGGACCAGTGCACATGTTTATTTAAGTTGTGTTGATGCGTAGTTCTTATTTTGAATAGTGCGCATGTTATTTAAGTGTCGTTAATGCACAGTTCGCATTTCGAACCAGTGCGCATGCTTATTTAACTTGCGTTGATGTACAGTGCATATTTTGGTCCAGTGTGCTTGCTTATTTAGCTTGTGTTGATGTGCGGTTCGGATTTCGGACCAGTGCGCATGTTTTTAACACTTGGCAAGCCTGTGGCTTGCAAGGGGATTTTTAATTTGTGCGACCAACCGTAAGTATCTTTTTCTTCTTGACACTGACCGGATTTCTAGCCATGTGAAAAGAGTGTATTTTTGGAAGTAAATGCGAAGCATTTCAGGCATAGCACAGAACACACAGTTGCTCAGCTTTGTGTGAGCTCTCACTGCGTAAATAGATAACACGGCGTATGCCTGATCAGTCAATAAAACCTTAAGTCAACAAAAACCAAACTCTACTCGGCTTATAAGACGTATTCAAGCTGTGTTGTTTGCAATATAGTATTCAAGAAATAACCCACTGAAGGAAGCATTTTTGCGTTTTAATTTTTGTCAAGTGTTTAACATTTCGCTAGCGAAATGAGGTTTAGCTTTAACTTGCATTAATGCTCGGTTCCCATATCTGACCAGTGTGTTTGTTTATTTAGCTTGTGTTGATGTGCGGTTCGCATTTCGGACCAGTGCGCAGGTTCATTTAACTTGCGTTGACACGCGATTTGCATTTCGGACCAGTATGCATGTTTATTTATGTCCCGTCGATGCCCGACTCTTTATGTCTATTCAACTTGTGTCGATTCGTGGTTCTTTCTTCGGACCACTGCGCATGTTTGCTTAACTTGCGTTGATGCGCCGTTCTCATTTCGGACCACTGCGCATGTCTATTCAACTTGTGTCGATGCATGGTTCTTTTTTCGGACAAGTGCGCATATTTGTTTAACTTGCGTTGATGTTCGGTGCTTATTTTGGACCAGTGCGCATGTTTGTTTAACTTGCGTTGATGTGCGGTGCTTATTTTGGACAAGTTCGAATGTTTATTTAACTTCCGTCGATGCGCAGTTCGCATTTCGGGCCATTGCGAATGTATATTTAACTTGTGTTGATGCGTGGTTCTCATGTCAGACCACTGCGCATGTTTCTTTGGGTTGCGCGGTTCTTTTTCGGAACAGTGCGCATATATATAGCTTTATGTTGCTGCGCGGTGCTTATTTTGGACCAAGTGCACATGTTTATTTAACTCGCGTTGATGTGCGCTTCGCATTTTGGACCACTGCGCATGTTTAGTTAACTTGTCTCGATGTGTGGTTCGCATTTCGGACCAGTGCGCATGTTTCTTTGGGTTGCGTTGATACGCGGTTCGCATTTCGGACCACTGCGCATGTCTATTCAACTCGATGCGTGGTTAATTTTTTCGGGCCCGTGCGCATGTTTATTTAATTTACGTTAATGCGCGGTGCTTATTTTGGACCATTTCGCATGTTTATTTGTCTTCCGTCGATGCGCGGTTCACATTTCGGACCAATGCGCATGTCTACTTAATTTGCATCGATGCGCAGTGCTAATTTTTGGCTACTGCGCATGTTTATGTAACTTGCGTCGATGTCCGGTTGTTAAATCTGACTATTGTGCAAGTTCATTTAACTTGCGTTTACGCGCTGTACGAAATTCATTGCATTTTTTTTTCAAAAATTCCGAAAAAAATTCAAAAAATTTCCAATTCACTCAAAAAGCACAAGCCGTATGCATGACCCCCTAGGGACGGCCCATATCAAAAATAAATGAAATCTGATAAAAACTGTAGGAGGAAATGCATTTTGAATTTTTTCTTCAAAAATTCCCAATAAATTCCCTTATCCACTCAAAAAGCACAGACCGTATTCACGACGCCCTAAGCACGCCCAGCCCCAAAATAAATGATGTCTGATCAAAACTAGGAGAAGATGCATTTTGAGGTATTTTCATCAAAAATTCCCCCCAAAGTCAAAAATTCCCAAGTCGAGTCAAACAGCACAAGCCGTATGCCCAACCCACCTAAGGATGCCTCACACCAAAAATAATTGACATTGGATCAAAAATGTAGAAGAAGATACATTTTAGAAGTTTTTCTTCAAAAATTCAAAAATTACCCGATCGACTAAAAAAGCACAAGTCGTATGCATGACCGCTTAAGGATAACTCATACAAAAAAAAAAACGACATCGACTCAAAATTGTAGGAGTAGATGCATTTTGAATTATTTTCGAGATTTTTGCTTCAAAAATTCCCCAAAAATACAAAAATTCTTCGATCGACTAAAAAAGCATAAGCCGTATGCATGACCCCTTAGGGGAGCCTCATACCAAAAATAATTGACATCGGGTCAAAAATGCAGGAGGAGACACATTTTAAATTTTTTTCTTCAAAAATTCGCCAAAAATTCAAAAAATCACCCGATCCACTAAAAAAGCACAAGCCGTATGCATGACCGCTTAGGATGCCTCACACCAAAAATAACTGACATGGATCAAAACTGTAGAAGAAGATACATTTTAGAAGTTTTTCTTCAAAAATTCGCCAAAAATTCAAAAATTACCCGATCGACTAAAAAAGCACAAGTCGTATGCATGACCGCTTAGGGATGCCTCATACAAAAAAATAAACGACATCGACTCAAAATTGTAGGAGCAGATGCATTTTGAATTATTTTCGAGATTTTTGCTTCAAAAATTCCCCAAAAATACAAAAATTGTTCGATCGACTAAAAAAGCACAAGCCGTATGCATGACCCCTTAGGGGAGCCTCATACCAAAAATAAATGACATCGGGTCAAAAATGCAGGAGGAGATACATTTTAAATTTTTTTCTTCAAAAATTCGCCAAAAATTCAAAAATCAACCAACCGACTAGAAAAGCACAAGCCGTATGCACGACCCCTTAGGGATGCCTCACACCAAAAATAAATGACATCGACTCAAAATTGTAGGAGGAGATGCATTTTGAAACAAAGTTTACTAAATAAACAACTAACTAACTAACTAACTAACTAACGGACGCCACGGCAAACCGATAGGAATACCCCAGCTTACGTGTAACGTAAGCTGGGCTAAAAACCGAAGCTTAGTTTGTTTGTTTTTTTACCCTACTCTATCGTCTCCATCTGTACTACATTGTCATGAGCCTCCCCCTCTCCTCCCCCCCCCCCCCCTCCCCCAAAGTTTCCCAGCCCCAAATAATATTTAATATACGCATACATCACGGGCGATGGGTGCTTTATGGAAGGCCTGTGAACGAAGCGCACAGCAGTGACTCCCTGGGCCTAAGAACGAAGCGCACAGCAGTGACTCCCTGGCCCTATGAACGAAGCGCACGGCAGTGAGTCCCTGGGCCTATGAACGAAG
>CATKHT010000067.1:0-11620 GCA_949752745.1 Protula sp. h YS-2021 | reverse complement strand
CCTGCTTGTGTGACCGCCTCAAAGACTCTTCCAGACCCAGATAAAAACATAAGATGTTAATTATAAGCCTAGTTTACAGTGACCACTTCCCACATTCCTACACCTGCACCAGGACGTGTTTAGAAATGGAGGATTAAGATGTCCATAACTCAGATTACGCATTTGTCAGAACCAAAGTTTTGAACCGAACGAGGTGAAATGGAGGCGGGGGAGGGGTGGGGGGGGGGGGGGGGGGAGCTGACTAGGGGATAAAAATATTTGACATGTTCTATTAGTACCCTGATGGTTTTGCGCACTGGCCGCTCTAGTGTAAACATTAAATTTCATGTCAAAAGTATACGCTGTTTCTCTTCAGTCATCGAAATTAACCCTTTATGGTACGCGTCCTTCGTTATTGTACAGTCTGCGATCAATTTCAATTTTGCTTTTGTCCCACTCGTAAACAAGCTATACTTGGGAATTATCAGTTCAAAAAGTTTATAAATACCGGTACAAGGTCATTTTTGCGATGAGGTGGTTGAACCCCTCACTAGAATCGGGAGACTGTTTTGTTTTCTCCCTAGCTTTTTTAACCCAGCCGACTTTCTTTGTCGGACTGGGTTAGTCGTATACTATAGGGGGCTTGAATATATGTGCGAATGTTAAACTATTTCTTTAAAATGCTACTTCTCCTACAGTTGTGCTCCAATCGTTTTAATATTACGCAGGAATGTTCCCTGGGTGGCACCCCACCCGCTATTACTTTTTTGACGAATGACGAAAAACTGACAAAATGGCGGCACTTTTTGAGCCCGTTTTGACCCATTTTTAAAATGCTTCTCCTCCTACAGTTTTACTCCAATCGTTTAGATGTTACGCAGGGATGTTCCCCAGGGGTTCGCCTACCAGGCTATTATTTTTTTCGCGGTTCACCAAACAATGCCGAAATGGCGGAACTTTGAAGTTTGGCAAAAACTGAAATAAATGGTAGTAAATAACTGAATTGTCAAACCATTCATTTCTCTCAATCTTTTTCAAATAGTTACAAAATTTTAATCGAAAGTTTCTTAGGTGCCTCTCCAAAATTTTGTGAAATTATGTAAATGTCGGTAAATACGTGAATCTTCAAAGCCCAACCTCTCCAACATCCCTTTTTGGGTAGCTTCCAACCGGGAAAAGTCGCTTTTGTGAATTAAAATTATAAAAAAGTTACGTTCAGAAACAAAGTTCTTCATTTTTTGGCCAAACAGTATTCGTTTCAGAGTTTTCTCTCTTTCCTTGTTTGGTAGCTCGGCTGGGTCATGTCCTTGGACATGCTTGTTTTTGGCGGCCATGATGTAAGGAACACTGTGATTGGCTGGAAAGTCACGTGGTACATGACTGTCAAAAAGTGGAGTGGGTATAGCTCAAAACAGACTGTGAGAATTATTCAAGATGGGTCCGCCCATGTCGATGAAAAAGGCTATGTATGGCATAGCGAGAAAGAAATATTATGAGAAAATAAATTCTTGTGGTGCGCATAGAACCTTAACCTGATTAGATATTCTTTCCTTTGAGATATATAATTATAAAAAGACGAGAAAAAGTACTATTAGCGGTATCAAAGCATCATTGCTTGGTCATCACAACTCAAATAAAACAAGAAAATAATAATAATAATAATAATAATAATAATAATAATAATAATAATAATAATAAAATTGACTGATTACTGAAAGTGAATAAATTTTTCCCATTTTCTAGCGAGAGTTTTGAGTTTTATCCAGCTAAGTATTCAGAATCTATAAGCCCGGTATTTAGAAATTTTGTTAAAATGGATAGATTATGCAACGAGACTGGGGACTTTTCTCTAGACAAGTGCTCAGACACTGTGAGGCCGATTTTTTCAAACTTTACGTAAGAAATATATATTGTAGATGTGGAACATTGTGTTATATTAGAAATGGACAAACTTGAATCAGCAGCACTTTGTCAACAATCAATTAAGAATTACACACTTTGCATAGATAGAGGCTCGAGACAAGTTGTCAGAAACTAAAAGGCTAATCTCGTTGAAACATTACACAGTGAAATCGTATGTAGTGCCGAGGTGCACCGTTTTATTATTTTTGAAATCGGCTTAAGATTGACATGTGTGTAAAAAAAATTATAAATAATTGCACCTTTTATATCTAGCTTGGAGTTTTGTCCAGACATGGTCTCAGAGACTATAAGGCCAAGGCTGTTGGAACTTTTAAACTTATTATTTTAGAAATCGCCCAGTGACGCTTTGTCAGATATTGATTAAAATGCATTCATTTTGCATCGGAACTTAGAAGGTTGGTCCAGAGAAGTTCTCAGAAGCTACAAGGCCCAGTTTGAAAGTTTGAAAGTGTCAGGGAAAGTTTCAGCACATTTATAAGGATTCCGCCCCGTTAAAGCCATAATAAACACCAAGTAAAGTGGCTAAGGCTCTTTGCATCTTATTCAGCTACGGTGTCATTGGCGAAACGAACACAAGCTAGAATATGCAGCCCCGAACACAATTAATGCTGAGAATCTGTATGATATTTAACAATAGAATTAAAATTTTTACTAACTGTTCGCCGTATTTAGTTCCCATTTGGGGCTTTATGCCCCGAAGAATGAGCTTATGGATTGGGCTCAGCCTGTCTATCTGTTTGTCCGTCTGTCTGTCTGTCCTCTTAAATGCGTAAGCCGTTTGGTCCGATATTTTGCAAAGTTTACTCACATGATTGTAGCTTGATGCACGCCAAATTTTTTGGCGTTCTGGAGTTTTTGGCGATTTTTGTTTTTTAAATTTTGATGCTTTTAGTGCCGTTTTTAGACTTTGTTTACGCGATATCTCGAAAACAGCTCATCAGCTCTTCACCTTACCTTGCAGAAAGAAAGACTATATAGCGCAGATCTGCACTAAGGAATTTTTTCTTGTTGTCAAAAATTCAAGTTTTGACGAATTTTTTAAATTTTTACTTGGGTGTTTTTTAACTGTTTTGGACTTTGTATAAAACGGTTGATCAGACCTTCATCAAACCTTTTAGAAAGAAAGACCATACAGTGACGATCATCACTAAAAGGTTATTTTTTATTTTTGTTAAAAATTGAATTTTAGATGAACTTTTGATATTCTCACTTTGGTTTGTTTTTAGTTGTTTTGAACTTTGATTACCCGATATCTTTTAAACAGTTCCTCGGATCTTCACCATACCGTGGAATTAGAAAGACCAGATAGTGCACATCATCACAAAGGTTGATTCTGATCAAAAATTGTATTTTTTACGATTTTTTAAAATATTCACTTTGGTGTGTTTTTAACTTTTTGACTATATGCACACGGTATCCCAGAGACGGCCAATTCTGCTTTTCTCAGATCTGGCAGTAAGAAAAACCCTATAGTGTAGATGATCACTGAAGTACTGGATCTGTTTGAGGTGACTGATTGGGGCTGGGGAGGTGACATATCCGTTTTGTGTTAGCAAAAACATTGGTCCCTGACCGGGGTTTTGTGGCGCTTATGGATTGGGCTCTGCCCGTCTGTCGGTCCGTCTCTTACATGCGTAAGCCGTTTGGTGTGATATTTTACAAAGCGTAACCACGTGACCGTAGCTTGCTGCACGCCAAATTTCTTGGCGATCCGATAAAATTTAATTTTTGGCGATTTTTTTATTTTCCAGTTAATTCTTCAATGTTACTGCTGTTTCACGCTTTGTTATAAAGAGGTATTCATATATTCGTTAGTTACAGATGTTCAGTACCAAGGTGATAATGAACCATCACATACTATTGCAAAAACGAGTTCAGTCAAGTGAGATTGTTCACCGATAGAATGTGCTCAATGACAGAGGTGTTGTTATATTTAGGATGTACTGTATAGAATTATTTTTAAATCTGTTTACTCTGACGCCATTCCGCCTTGTTCCGATCTATTTACGATTATATAACAAATCCACTTCAGCGCAGAAACTGAGAGTGAAACTTGAAACAAAATGCCACATAGTAACCCTTTATTATTTAGCTGTAGAGGTCAGATTTTCAGACTGTGTCAGAGGCATTTCATACCTGGTTTGCTTGTCTTTCCAGTGATAGTCAAAGGCACCTCGGTGAGCAAATACTACAGATTCTTGGGCAAGACTGGAGCATGGGTATGGATGCAAACTCGCGCAACAATCATCACCAATTCCAACGGCACTCGATACATCATCTGCATGAATTTTATCATTGGGTAATAAATTTTACTTGTTTAAGCGAAAGAGGATCAGTGCAGAATATTGTTTTAGCAAAGTTTCCGCTCAGACGCTAGCTGGGGCAGTTTATCGGTTTGTGTGCGTTTTCAGTTAGTTTTGTTACAGTGGGTGTAGGACAAATGACAACCAGCAAAATAAAAAACGACAATTATACCATTTTACTACCACTTCAGTTTATCGTTATCATCGATCAGTTTTATTTCTTTCTATTCTATATTATTTTTGTTTCATTGCTTCATTGTCTGTTTTATTTATGCCTTCTGTTTAATATAAACAGTAATAACATTAGAATCCGGGACAGAACGTCCCCAGACATAACGTCCACACAGGTATACTTGGACAAAACGTCCACTTTGTATAAATTAAGAAACCTCATAACAAAAGTTGAAAATAAAACATACTTTGAATTTGAAACTTTTATTTATTAATCAATCGCTTCAACTTCTCAGAATAGTGCTTTCTTCTCATTTAATCTCAATGACCACCTAATCACTGAAAGTACTACATATGCTGCAAACTAATTGCAGTAAAAGCAAATCAGTGTTTTGCTCCTTTGATTTCACTTGAATTACAACGTATGCTACAAACTAATAGCAATAAAATCATATCAGTCTTTTGCTACTTTGATTTCAACTGTTTGACGTGTTTAAAGTCATTCAAAACGTATTGGCTTATTATTCATCGCCTTCCCAATGCTCGTGGTTATACACAATGCCAACGAATGTTGTGCCTAATGCCCCTAAGGAACTCCTCTACGCTTTTTCTGCTGATAGCGCGATCAGGACAGAGGTTCTTCAGGCGCTGTTAAAGGGCAATATATTCCTTTTGATTATCTTTCTGGGAAGGTCTCCACGACCATCCTGCACAGTAAATGTACTCACTGCAGTATAACCGCGCTTAATGGCAGCAATGAAATTCCAAATTTGACAGATGGTTGTATCCAGCACGATGAAAGAAACGGATGGTGAGCCGCTCACACTGGTTATTCGTACGGGCTTCGTCCTTCGGCGTTGCCTCATGGACGTCTCATACTGTCGGTGGGTACCTAGGAGGTACTCGGCGCATTGCTTCCAGTTGCACCTTGTGCCCTTCTAAAGGTAATGGTCGCGTGCGTTGAAAAGAAATAATCACCGAGTGATTCAGCTCCCGGTGGTGTGTTTACCTGCAGATACTGCATGCCGGCTGGTATGTTAACCACTGACATGAAAGCGAGACCATCCAACTGGCCACAAAAGCGCTTGAAGTCAGCGTTGCTTTTGTACAATTCCACCAAACCTAACTCTTGGATTTTTTTCCTGCGACAGGTGAAAGAAACACCCTTGAACGTTTACTTCATCTCCAAGAGCGTCTTACTCAAAGTTACATAACACTGTCGCTGGATCGGGGTACAGATTGGGTGACTCACAATAATCTAATACAGCTCGAAATAATTCTTCCTATGTTGCGTGGGACTTCCTTTGAAGTAACGGGTTAACTGTGGCAGTTGTCGTACTTCCGAGAGGAACACACACGACATGCATCTGGAGGAAACCTGGCGGTTTCGTCTTTGCCAAGAAGTGGTCGTGCGTCGTTGTTTAACGCTGCACGTTTGTCTTTGATCATAGCTGCTGGAATGAAGTGGACGTTCTTTCAAAGTTTTCATATGTGGACTTTCTGTCCGTGGACGTTGTGTCCGTGGACATTCTGTCCGTGGACGTTCTGTCTGGATACCACATTTCAGTTTTTTCCTGTAGCAGTTCCACCTTATCTAGCCCTTCACGTTTTGCTTGTCCATCGTAGCACAATTTCCAACCACCACCCCTTTTCGGGGAATTGTAATCCCTGTACTGTAACCGTGATATAGACCACGCCGCCACGCTGTCTCCATATTCGTCCTAATCCCCATGCTTATCTGTGCTGTCATGCTGTCTTTCTCAGATGTGAAACAGTCTTGGTTATGTCGCCACCTTATATCTAATTGTCTACGTCATTTGCAAGATCCCTAAACATGAGTGGGCCGTCTCTCTCTCTCTCTCTCTCTCTTCTCTCTCTCTCTCTCTCTCTCTCTCTCTCTCTTCTCCTCCTCTCTTCTCTCTCTCTCTGTTTCTCTCTCTCTCTCTCTCTCTCTCTCTCTCTCTCTCTCTCTTTCTCTCTCTTACACACACACTCACTCACTGTTTATATGTGTGTTTGCTGGACAACTGTCAAACGAAATGTGGAACCAGCTTCAAACTTGACAGGGCTATGCTTTGGGTTGGTCCACAGGCCGGATATTGGACAATGCGTGATACTGCGCTGTGGCGGTTGTATCATCACTGCCACTGCAGTCCCACAGTTCATAGTACTTTTGGCGTATATAGCGCAATGCAAGACGTCATATGACGTCCAAACATGTAGAGGGCACTAGACTTTCTTAACACGATAATTCTCGAACGACAAGTCGGATCAGCTTCGAATTTGGTGGGATTATGCCTTGGGTAGGTCTACCAGTTGATATTGTATTTGACGTATATTAGACGTCAAAACGTGAAAAATGCGTAATCGCTGTAACTTCAGAACGAAAAGTCGCACCAGCTGCATATGTGGTAACATTATGCGTTGGGTGTGTCCGATGATGCATGTTGTGTTTGGCGTACATAGCTCAATGTCTGACGTCATAAGACGTCATTATGTGTTGAAATCATTGTAGTGTTATATGAACACTAGACTTTTTTAACAGGGTAACTCTTGAACGCCAATTAGGATCCCTTCAAATTTGGTGGGATTGTGCCTTAGGTGGGCCCATCGGTTGGTATTGTTAACGACACGTGAACACGGGTGATGTCATATGACGTCAAAACGTGAAAAAAGCTTCATCTTTGTAACTGGAGAACGAAACATTGGATCAGCTTCAATAATAATAACCCCTTGAGTTTGTCCGACGGTTCATATTCTTTTTGGTGCATATATAGGGCAACAGTATACGTCATATGACGTCAAAAGATGTTATATTTACTTTACTTTTTAACGTGAGAAGTGGAGGACGACAAACTTTATGAGATTATGCCTGAAATGATCCGTCGGTTGTGTTATATTTGGCTCAGATAGGACAACGCGTGACGTCATGTGATGTCAACATGAAAAAAATCTCAGCATTCAATATGAAGTCGTATGCGCCCCCAACTTATAATACCCTGGGTAGCTTCACTAATCATTAATCGGTGAAAGTCTGAAATCTGTACGTCGGGTCACAATGCATCATAACAAACGTTGCTATGCTTGATTTTACGCTCTGCTGCCTTGTTGTATAGTATTCCTTTCTAGTGTTTTTGGTTGACATCGCGAGCGAATTTTCCCAAATCTGGATATTGATTTTACTTGACTGAATTGTTGCAACCAAGCTGAAAACAGCAAATTGTCTTCGCTTGGCTGCCAAGCTGTTCCATGCATGTGAGCGGTTATTTAACCTTAAGCATTTTTTGTAGTACCTGGATGTATTTTTTATTTTTTAAGTCGGTCATCTGATGTCTGGTGTTATGATAAGCAGTTGACCATTTTGACAACAATGTGTTTCCTCTTCCACAAGGCGAGTTATGTCTCCCCCACCAAGGGGAGACGTATAATGTTTGTACGTTCTGTGTGTCTGTGTCTCAGTATGTTGTGAACAAAATATTGTGTGCAAGATATGTCGAGAACGAAAAGTTGGATAAACTTCAAATTTGATCTGTTTATTCCTTGGAAAGGTCAGGCACATCACATTATTAATGAAGGCTTAAGACATCATTATAAAGAAAAATCTTGTGTGCGAAATTTTCCAGCCGCTGAACATCAGAGAAAGTTCAAACTCAGTGGGATTGTGGCTTGGTACGATAGAAAGATTCTACCAGATGTCGAAAGCATGACGAACGAGTGCGACGTGTGACGTCATCGCGTAAAACACGTATATATTTTGAGCAAGGTCTTGTGTGCAAAATATCTCTCTAACGGAAAGCCAAATTTTATCTGGATATTCCTTGGGGTCAGTCGGACGCTTCTATCAGTTGTTGACGGCTGTATCGAAATTAAGAAAGGCGTATGACTACATTACGTTAAAATCTTGCATGTAAGATTTCTTAGCCGCTGAACAACAAAGAAAGTTGAAACTTGGTTGAACTGTTGCTTGGTAGGTCCAAAAGATTTGTTAAATGTTGTCACGAGTATAAGGAACGAGTGCGGTGTATGACGTCATTACGTGAAATATTTATATATTTATACAAGATCTTGTATGCAAAATATCCCAAAACGGAAAGTTATATGGACTTGAAATTTCATAATGCTATTCCTTGGGTTAGTCGGATGGTTCTGTCAACTTTTGATGGATGTAGCGAAATTGAGAAAGGCATACGTCGTTACATAAAAATCTTGTGTGTAAGTTTTCTCAGCCGCGGCACATCGGAGAAAGTTGAAACTTTGTGGGATTGTTGCTTGATAGGTCCGAAAGATTCTGTCAAATTCTGTTGCGAGTAGAACGAATAAAAACGGCACATGCTATCACGTAAACTAAGCGGTTAATTTGAACAAGATATTGTCAGCAAAATATCTCGCTAACGCAAAGTTGTATCGACTTAAAAGTCTGTTTGGCTTTCCTTGGATCAGTCTAAAGGCTGTTTCAACTTTGACACTTGCACTGAAATTAAGGAAGTCGTCATTGGGTAAAAAACTTATCTGTAAAGCAAAATATCTCGGTAGCGGAAAGTCGGATCACACTTGGTTTAATTATTTCTTGGCTAAGTCGCCTGGTTTTTGTTAAGCATCAAACTCGTTTAGAAAATTAATAAAGGTGTTTGACGTCAATACCACTTTCTCCTCTCCACCCCCCCCCCCCCCCCCCACCTTCCCCGTTTTGTCCGCTCTTTTGTTAACTAAAATATTTTTTGGGAATTTCAGCGTTTTCCAGAAGCTTTTCGAGTGTTCCTGCATTCATTAGACTGCTGGAAAGCTGTAGTAGCGTCACTGACCTTTTTGTGCCTTGCTCATCAACAGGTGTTGCGTAACATGTCATTCAATCAGGGGTCAGTGTCAGTAATGGTACATTATGAAGGCGTTGCCTGCGAGGTTATGGATTGCAGTTGGCGTATTTACGGGCATCGTCAAATCGAGCCATTTTTCTTCGCCGTAAACTTGTTTTTATTTGGTTGTGAAGCTGTTCCATATTTGGGAGTGATCATGGGGGAGATAAAGGTTAGCTTTGTATGCAGTAGCTGAAAGTATTTTCCACTTTTAAAGTAGGTCATCTGATATCTTGTGTTATGACAACCAGTTCACCATTGGGGCACCAAAATGTCCCCTCCCACTCCCCCCCCCCCCCCCCCCCCCTCCCAGGTGAGTCATCTGTTGCGCAGTTTCTGAAAAATGCCTTTCTAGTGCTTCTTGGTCGATAGGAATGTACGAAGGCAAGGCATACATTATGGTTATAACTACGCTTAGAATACAGACCGTTACCGTAACCTTGGGTGAAAGGGTTAGATTTGGTTTGAGTCACACCTACATTAGACGGCTAGGGGGTTGGGGAGTACGGTTGGCAAAAAAATCTAAACACCTTCAAGATCTAGATGACAAGATGAAAAGTAAAACATTTGTCTTGACCCCTTCCAGATTGGGATAAAGACATACGGTAAAACCTGCCTGTCTTGACCAACTTCCAGAGGCGGATAAAAATGTAACATACAGTAACACTGCTGTAGTGACCAAATTCCCAACCCAGATAAAGTAAAACGTTTTAGGGAACACCTTCAAGATTCGGATAAAAAATAACGTGCAGTAAAATCTGTTTTACTGACCACCATCTAGTTTTGTTTATTTTTGAATTTTTGACACTGAATTATGTTTGCAGAAATGACTTTTTTCAGTAATAAAAAAAGGAAACTGGTTATTTGGGCTAAGCATACACAACGTAATAGCCAATGGGTGGACATCATTAATTTTTGCCAGCAACGGGTAAAAAAATTGCTCATGTACTGATTGATTACCCGCTTGCCAACATTCGGCCAACAGCCCCTATTAAGGGTTTGTTTATTGAAATGAAAGTGTGCAGAATGTGCGAAGTGTGTGAAACTAGATGGGGGCCGAATGAGGGTCAGGGGGGCCGAATGAGGGTCAGGGGAAGGGGAGAGGGCTTGATTGTGGACAGTGGTAGGGCTGTGGCTGAACAGATGTCTCAATAATATTAAACGGGAACGATCGCTGTTAAAGTGTCGTCAGACATGAAAAAGGTAATTTCTAGCTAAATCCGAACAGATGCTAACTGCGTATAGAAACCCAAAAAGGGGTGGAGTGTATAAGTTTATCAACACCACCACCAGTATCAAAGCAAATTGCTTTGAATCGTTTCAAAGTTTCATGGCCAGATTTTTATGAAACTTACCTGAACACCTTTGATACATAAAATTTCGTCTTTATTTTTAAATTTTGTTTTAAATTTTTGCACTCCCCCCCCCCACCCCCCACACTCTAACAAGGCTTGATCATGGTCATAAGTGGCCTATAAAATGCGTTCAGAAAGGGTTACTGGCTTGTTACTAAACACGCTGAATAGTTAGAAGGTTGAAGCGGTGCAGTCTTCCTGAGTTAAAATAAAGGAACTTAAAGGAATAGTTCCTCACCCCCTCCCCCTCCACCCCCACCAGACCTGCTGCCCCCACCCCAATTGGTGTTTAGTAGCCATGAATATAAAAATATAATAAAAATAAATAAATGACAAAAAAAAAAAAGATCCCGAAGAAAGGTACTCGGGAAAAATACACATAAAATGCCAGATTTCCTGTTCACTTACTGAATTCAAGTTCCACTTGATAGATTTGAAATTTCACGACCTCTAAGCTGTTCGGAAACGTGCCCATTACAAAGAAGGGATAAATCGAGGTGGGCGTCTTGCCCCAATTACATGGTGGGCCTTTTGCCCGTGGAGCAAAATACCGATATTCCTCAATTGATTGTCCAACTGTCTTTTGGTGGTTGTTACTTCGGTATAACATCTGAGGTATCTGTTGCGTCAAATTTCACGCAGCACTAGAATGGATACCAACTACACTGCCACTGGTGTGAAATTTTAATTTTATAGCTATTTACGTTCTTCAGGAGGTACGAAAACGATTTACAGAGAAAAAAAAACAAATTTCGCTTTGCAGAACGACAGAACTCAGTTACACTAGGAAAATAATCACTGCGGGCTGTTGTAGGAAGGCAGGAATATATACAAAGACAGGTTCTGTGTACTGGCGATGATGTACGTTAATATCATTCTATAGGTAGAATATCAACAGCTGGTTGCTTAGTTTCCTCAGACCGACATTTGAGCATTTTCATTATCAATTTTGTTCCAGTACAAAATGTTCCAGTTTTTGTATGAGACTTGTGTGATTTTTGTATGAGACTTGTGCGGAAGATGAATTGAAAGCGGG
>CATKHT010000066.1:0-74063 GCA_949752745.1 Protula sp. h YS-2021 | reverse complement strand
TCCTTAACAGTGAAAAACAAATTTATCATTTTCAAAATAGAAGTCCTCATTCAGGTTTTAAGTGTGCGTCTCCAAACGTTTTAGAAAGCTGCCACCGGGAGCGGCCAACATGTAATTTTTTTGTGGTTTTTTAGACCAGCCGACTATGTCGGGCTGGTCTTATCTTATCAATAGAGGGGTATCCGTCGTCCGTATGTACGTATGTACGTATGTACGTATGTACGTGTGGATGCGGCTTCGTCGGGAAACAAGACGAATTGGTGTGTATCACGTTGCAATGTTAAAGTGAAACGGACCGAATTTCGGTCCGTTTCGCATTTTGGTCGGGTCGTCCGTTTCGCAAATCTGTGTAAGGGGCTCATTTTGCGAAACAGGACGTGCTCTTTCACCTGAGACCACATGCCTATTTCGCAGAAATTTACAGAGACCTTCAAAATTTCTGTGTAAAATAGTTCTCACACCAACATATAGGTGGCTACCTACCATGAACTCTGTGTGAGAAAAGCACGTGGAACGAGAGCCAATCAGAAGACGTACACATCTTTCGATCTGTGTGAAATCTATTTTTATATCACATTTCAACCAATCAGGTGCTAGCACATGTGTCAGGGGAGCGCGACCACGTGTTGGAATGGACCCGGCCCCAGGTGGTTGTCTACTTTTTGGCCTACATTTTAGTAGATTCTGGGGTGGCATATCCGTATAATTGTATTTAAAACAGGAAGAATAATATCGCAAATACGTTTTAAAGTTATTTATTGTTTTGTTTGTAGCCTATAAATCTCAAAAATCAAAGTTAAAGTTGAGGGTAAGCAAGGCAACACCCCTTTTGGTAGTGGACGATAATACCAGAAAGTTTCCACTTCATTTTTTTAAGTACATATTTTTGTTTAACTGAAGCAAAGTGTCACATATTTTATTAAGCAATCGTTAGAGTTTGTTATTCTTCGTAGATTCTTGTTTTTTTTAACCAAGTCATTTGTTTGACATATTATTTTCGGTTTCTTTATGTAAGCCGGTCTGTTTCGCAAGCCTCATGTACGCGTGTTGTGTGTGAATTGCAGTCACTGTAAACTCTCAGTGCAATTTATAACTTTTTGTTGTGCGAACAGGCGTGTTTCGTGTCCGTACATGTCTTATTTACACTCAATCTTTCTGTGGCCAGCGCTGAAATTGACTTAATGTCTCATTACTTGATGCCATTAAACTTGAGTGCTGTGTTCTCCAAATTCTTCCAAGTTCGCCTGCTTTCGCTGTGTAGAGGCAGATTCTTGTGTGATGCCATTTATATTTTTGGGGTGTACAAGCGTGTGTCATGTGCGTACAAGTCTAATATACACTCAGTCTTTCCGTCAATATCACTTGAAGAACTGAGTTTTGTTTCTCACTGCTTGGTGACCGTAATCTTAACTGTGCTGTCTTCTTTTTCAAATTCTTCTTATTTCACTTTGACTGAATATAATACTTCAAAAGTGCATTGTCGCTTTAGCGCAAGTAGAGGGGTGCACCGCCCCCACTCCCACCCCTCCAGTAACAAAAGCAAAATGCAATGGTACAGCCTGTTAGTTGGAAAAAATGTTAAAACCGTTAAACTTAAGATTTTTGTAGGCGAGAACCCCTCCCCTCCCCTCTAATACACAACCACTGCGAAATTGGTAGCTGATAAACGCATTGAAATCGGTTTATTTTGCTCATTGCAGGACGCAGTCCTTCAAAAATATATTGCTCCATTAGTGTAGCTAGTGGGAGACAATGACGTGCAACCCCTCCCCCTCCCTTTATCAAAAAATATCGCATTAACTGAGTTTCATATCTCACTACTTGTTGGCCTTAACTTGAGTGTGCTGTATTCGCAACATTTTCTCAAATTTCGACTTGATTCGCCCAGTAGATGCAGTTATTACTCTGTGCCATTTGTATCTTTCTGTGGGGGGGGGGGGGGGGGTTGCAAACGTGTTTTATGTGTTTCAAGTCAAATTCACCCCAGTCTATCTGTTAATATCGCTTTAACTTAGTTTAACTATCTCACTGTCCTTAATCTCGAGTGTGCTTTATTAAAAAAAAGCAGAGAGAGAGAGAGAGAGAAATCGATTCGTTTCACATTGACTTTACGTTTTGACACACCAAAACGGCTTGTTTTTTCGAGACAAAAATTGTAGTATTTGTACTGTTAAATTGGCGCAACAACTGGGTGGGAGGGGGGGCATTCGGGGTAAACCCCTCCACCCTTTCCCCAAAAAGCGAAATGCACTGGTAAAGTCTAGAAGTGAAAAAAATATATATTAACACCGTTAAACCTAGACATTTTTCTCGCCAGATCCTCCTCCCCCCTCCTCCCTGCTCTCTTGCACACGCCAACTGCGAAATTGGTAGTTGATAAACGTACTAAAAACGGCCTGCTTTATTGACTGCAGGACGCAATCCTTCAAAAATGTTTTGCTCCATTGGTGTAGCTAGGAGAATACAATGACGGGCAAATCCCCCCCCCCCTCGTCCGTTTTTTTCGGAAAAAAAAATATTGCATTATCTGAGTTTCATATCTGTTCATGTTAGTTTAGCAAGCGACATGTATGCGTGTCGCGTGTGAGATGCAGTAACTGTAAACTCTCAGTACCATTCATTTTAAACTTTTTTTTCTTGGCGTGTGCAAGCGTGTTTTATGTCCGCATATGTCTTATTTACACCCACTCTTTCTGTGGATATCGCTGAAATTGGCTTTCATTATGTCCCAACCCTTCGGATTGGGGCCTATAGGTTTGGGCTGTCCGTCCGTCCGTCATCGCTTAATACCCCTATGAATTTGGGAGACGGTTGGGGCCTGCTTGTGTTTCACAAATATTACTTGTTTCTCATTATTTGATGCCCTTAAACTTGAGTGTGCTGTGGCCACTAAATTCTCCCAAATTCGCTTGGTTACGCCGTGTAGAGGCAGGTTCTTGAGTGATGCCATTTGATATTTTTCTGGGGTGTACAAGCGTGTGTAATGTGCGTAGAAGTCTAATATACACTCAGTCTTTCCGTCAATATCACTTAAACTGAGTTTCGTTTCTCACTGCTTGGTGACCTTAATCTTGTGCTGTCTTTTTTTTTTTCAAATTCGACTTATTTCACTTGGACTGAAACTAATACTTCAAAAGTGCATTTTTGTATTAACGCAAATAGAGAGGGTGCGCGACTCCCCCACTCCTCCCTCCATTAGTGTAGCTAATGCTCAATTAGTGTAGCTAGTGGGAGACAATGACGTGCAAACCTCCCCGTCCCTTTATCCAAAAAAATATCGCTTTAACTGAGTTTCACTATCTCACTGTCCTTAATCTTGAGTTGCTTTATTTAAAAAAAAAAAAAAAGAGAGAGAGAGAGAGAGAGAGAGAGAGAGAGAGAGAGAAATCGATTCGTTTCACGTTGACTTTACGTTTTGGCAGATCAAAACGGCTTTTTTTTTTAGCCAACAATTGTAGTATTTGTACTGTTAAATTGGTGCAACAACGGGGTTGGTTGCATTTGGGGAAAACCCCACCCTTTCCCCAAAAAAGCGAAATGCACTGGTAAAGTCTAGAAGTGAAAAAAAATTTTGACGGCCAGATCCCCCTCACCCTTCCTCCGCCTCTCTTGTACACGCCAACTGCGAAATTGACAGTTGATAAACACACCGAAACGACTATTCGTAGTTGATTTGCTTGCATCTGTCAGCGGGCTAAAGCGAGAGATTCTCACGCACATGTGAAAGGCTGATTGTGTATTATTGTGCGCTGTTTTATTTGTTTGAGCACTACTTTTAAGATTGGCTTGCCTTTTTACTATTTACACGCGAAAAATGTCATATTTATCTTCCATATATGCTTCTCAGATCCCCCCCCCTCTCCATCCAGGCCCCCGTCCTCCTTCGGAATTGCCAATTCAAACACGTATCAGAAGCTCTATTTCGCAGTAGATTTGCTTTGATCTTTGAACGGGCTAAAAGCTCGAGGTTCCCACGCTCATGACAGGCTGACTGTATATTATTGAGCGCTGTTTTAATTGTGTGTGCACTACTTTTATGATTGACTTGCCTTGTTACTGTTTGCGCGCGAAATAATCCGTTATTTTGTCAAGGTTTTTCTGCCATTAAAATGCTTGTTTGGTGATATTTTTTAGTTTGTGTTAGTTTATAAAAAATATTGTAAGGTTTGGAATGAAATTATCTGCGAAACACTACACTGTGTACATGAAGTTGAATGTTTTTTTTTTACTCAGTATGCAAATTAACCTGTCACGAGGTGTATGCGCGCGGCTTTGTTCTTGGTGGCGTCACTTTCAATGCAGAAAGCTTCCAGGTTACATGTGGATAATTTTTGAAAAATTAAAAGTGGATACAAAGTTAATAAGGATACACCTGAAAGGTAAATACACAAATGTTAAAAGCGCGGTGATTTTGTGAATCACGAGAAAATGTTGTTTTAGCGTGTTTGGTGTGTTTTGTGGCACTTTTTTGTGTAAGATACTGCTGTAAAAATACAGGCTTGATTGTGAGGACGGCACATTCTGAGCTAACATATCTTTTTATTTTACGGATTTATGTGTCTAGAAATGTTCGCTCAGAAAATTGTTGCTCAGTTTCGCTTGAAAATGCTGTCGATGTTGTCTTTTCTTGGATTTCTTGGTTTACAATTTTTTGTAAGTGGCCACTGCTGGAAACTAGCTTCTTTTGGTCCGGGTCCTTGGGACCTAGGACTTTGAAAAAGGGTCCAAAGCTATTTAGGGAGGATCCGAACCGTGTTAAGATAACATAGGGCGCAAGAAGACCTGATTTTTTGCGGCTGAGTCGGACTCTGGGTAGCCAAAAAGGAGGGTCTCTGATCCCCGTCAATTTCCAGCCCTGTTAATACGTACACAGACTTTTGCCAATTTTAAACCCCCTACCCTGAACGCAGTCCGGATGCTTTGTCTCCCCCTCCACCTTGAACGCTTAAAAGAATAAGCCAATACGCACTTAGACTTTTTCGGAAAAACTTTTGCGTTTCGGCTGAATTCAGGTGGGATTAGGATGTAATGATAGAAGAAAAAACGGCATGGATGATCTCTTAGAATGTAAAAAAAATAGGTCAATTTCGCGCAGTTATAGCTCATGCTGTCGGGTCATACCTAAGATTGAGATTCCTTCTTGCTACTCCGTGAGGGACTCCACGGTTAGAGAGATTTTGAATGCCCCATATCAGAATAATGTGGCAGGGGGCCCCGATATGGCCATAGCAGTAAAAAAAAAAAAGAAAGAAAAAGAAAATCACAATGCTACACCAAATGTATCCGGTCACTTGTCGGTTAGTTTCGCTAAGATTTATGGATTGTGTTGTCGTTATTTCAAATTCCCAATATATTCAGCTAATGATCATTCTCTTATTGCTTTCACAGATGCCGCGGAAAAAAGGGTGGATTAAAAAGACCAAGGTCCAAGAACAGTTCGTTGATCTGCAGCGCTACAGAACAGGTGACGTTGTGCTTCACATCTATAGAAGGAAGTGGTGGCCTGCACATGTGGAAGGCCGGGACCCTGACGGAAGTATAGAAGTCTCGTTTTGCGGTTTTGACTTTGCGTAAGTTCTTAAACTTTTTTTCTATTGCTTTCCTTTCCAGGTCGTGGACGTCCTGTACAACCAGTTTGATTTAGATTCCCTTTTGTTTTTGCGTGTTCTTGTGGAATGATGACGTCCTATTCGCAGAAATTATACTTTTGTAGAGTTGAAAGACCAGTGTATCGTAACATTTTTTTTTTTGCTCCTGTAATAACTGAAAAAAAAACTTGACAAGGACAGAAGTGACGTCCTTACAGCAGCTGAGAGTGATCCATGATTTCAAAACATTCTTTCATTTTTAGTCCGGAGAAAGTTTCCGATCCCAGGAAGCTCAAACCGTTTCCTATGGCTGTGGGAATTGGTAATATGTTATTAAGAAATGACAGATTTTTTCCTTCCCTGTGATTGGGTTAAATGTCGGTTTGCAAATCTCCGTTTTGCATGATAGTGCTTCATAAGTTTGCAGGTTCGATTATCTAGCCGGAAGCATCAGACTCAAAAGGACTTGTATTTTTCAGTATCTTAGATGAAATGCTGAATCCCTGTATTGCCAGTTGCACGTTCTCATTGCTAAACGAACTGTATATGCGAGATTATACTTGTTCGATTTTTTTCCTTCCCGGTGATTGGGTTAAATGTCTGTTTTGTCGTTTTATGGTTTGCAAATCCCCGTTTCCGTTGAGTTTTGCATGCTAATGCTTCATTAGTTTGCAGGTTCGATTATCTAACTGGAAGCATCAGACCCAAAAGGACTTGTATTTTTCAGTATTTTAGATGAAGTGCCGAATCCCTGTATTGCCAGTTGCACGTTCTCATTGCTAAACGGACTGTATATGCGAGATTGTACTTATTCGTATAACACCTATTTTTAAATTTTCTCTTCGGTATCTGTTCTCTCTGTAACTTGCGTGGAACACAAACTTAAATTACCATTGTGTCCGTGTCATTTTTGTGCTCACGCCTTGGAATGATAAAAAAGTATCGTTTTCCTTTACACACAGTGTGTTTTCGCATGGTTTTTGGGAATGATTTATGTGCGTCTAAACTTGTATGGAATGAAATGTGGAATGATTAAGTATTCCGTCATTTTTTTCTGCAGAAGAGGTGTGTAAAAACCCCGGGAAGGGATATATCAAGGCCTGGGCAGAAGCCGCAAAGAGGTTATGCCGCAGGGATCAGAGCCACTTGACCCATTTTGTGGGTGAAATTGTTGGGGGACCGGTTAAAGATAGTGATGACAGTTCGGATGTTAACCAAGCCTGTAGCCAGATTAAGAAAGCAGCGGAAAATATCCCTGCGTCGATTTCAGGTAATAACAGATGGACGAATATACAACATATATTTTGCTTGACGCGTATTTCTCGTTTCATTCGACATCTTTTTTTTTTGTGTGTCTGTGGGTGTGATCCGAAGGGCAGTTTCGTTATTTTCCTGAACCGGAACTTGTAAGACTGGAGCGAAACGGACTGTTGTCAGAATTTTGAACATGCATGTCCTGTGCGGCTAAGCTTTAAATTGTTCAAGGATTAAATAAGGACGTCATAGTTTATGACTCGGCTGTTACATTAGAATGAAACATTGGCATTGGAAGAAATCACAGAGTTCAAATTAATTTTAAAACATGTGTTCATTTCGCTTGCACAGAATTTTCATACAATATCCCCGTTGCAGCGATCGAAAGCCATGAGACAGAAGTTACGGCCACCGTTGGGGAGGGGGTGGCGCAATCCGAAGAACGTAGTTCGGGCAGCGATTGCGTCATTCAAGGCGTTAAAACCATGTCAAAAGAGCTTTGTGAGAGACCAGTGAAAAGGGTAGAGTCGGCTAACACACATTCATCGCAGGGCGAGAAAGACACAAAACTCTCAGCGAATGCGGAATCGGCTGTTGAAGGGGCGTCGTCTGAGAAGTCGCTGGGTAAGTGATGCTTTTGCATTTATAAAGGGTAAGAATTGTTGCTGAGATGTGTCGGAAGGTGTATCGGGATATATGTAGCACTAGTGCAGATTTGGTCAAGCCAACCAGGTGCTGACGTTTCAAAGAATTCAAAACATTTTTCGTGCGTTGTGGTTGTCGGCGAAACGGACTGCTTATCGGTGCCCACTGCTAAGATTGTAAGAGTTTTGTACAGTTCAGCTTTGAATTGAAGATGAAATGTGAAGGTTATTCCTGGGCGCTTCATGGTCTTTTCAAATTTAGTTGCTGTTTTGACTTGATGTGAAGTTGTCAGTGTCTCTGTCGTACGAATTCAGTGATTTAGCGTTTGTAATACCAGTGTTATACTTTTTCAGAAAATGTCCCCGTTGCTGCAATCGGAAGCCGTGACACAGACGTTACGGTCACCGTTGGGGAGGGGGTGGCGCAATCCGAAGAACGTAGTTCGGACAGCGATTGCGTCATTACGGGCGTTGATATCATGTCAAAGGAGCTTTGTGAGAGATCGGTGAAAAGGGAAGAGGGGGCACACACACATTCATCGCAGGGCGAAAAAGACACAGCGAATGCGGAATCGGCTGTTCAAGGGGCGTCTTATGAGAAGTCGCTGGGTAAGTGATGCTTTTGCATTTATAAAGGGTAAGAATTGTTGCTGAGGTGTGTCGGAAGGAGTATCCTGACATATGTAGCAGTAGTGCAGATTTGGTCAAGGGAATCGGGTGCTGGCATTTTAAAGAATTCAAAACTTTTTTCTTGCATTATGGTTGTCGGCGAAAAGGACTGCTTATCACTGCTGTGATTACGGAAGACCTGGGGGGGGGGGCAATTACTGCTGCTATCCTATTTGGATTTTGCATGTGAAATCCTGCTTAGGCATTGCTTAAGCACTGCCTTAGCAGGATGTCACGTGCAAAATTCAAGTAGGGCAACAGCAGTAGTGGCCCTCCAGGTCTTCCGAATGTGATTGAAAGAGTTTTGTGAGTACAGCTTTGAATTGAAGATTGAATGTAAAGGTTATTCCTGGCCGCTACATGGTCTCTTTAAGCGTAGTTGGCATTTTGATTTCACGTGAAGTTGTCAGTCTCTGTCGTGCGAATCCGCAGTGGTTTAGAGTTTGCAAAACAAATGCAATCCAGGGTGTCCAGCTTTGATGTGCTGCTCATTTCGCTTATGTAGTTAGAATGTGATACATTTTCAGAAAATGTTCCCGTAGCAGCAAGGGGAAGGCGTGAGACAGAAGACAGGGACACTTTTGAATGTAGTCCGGGAAGCGATACCGTTATTACGGGCGTTGGTGCCCTTTTACAAAAGTTTGCTAGCAAGTCAAAGAAAGAGGGGGCAGCTACACATTTTAGTAACACAAAACTGGCTGAAGATGCGAAATTGGGTGCTACAGAGTCGTTTGAGGGCAAATTACTTGGTAAGTGTATTTTTTTTTAACTATTGAAGCATAAGATGTTCTGTTGCCCAGCTGTGTTTAAAGTGGTCACCTCGTGTGTTGCTTATTTTTGTTTTTAGGGTTTGCAACTGCAGCCCATTTCGCTGTTCCAAATAATTTTGTGTTTGCGCCCACGAAAAATGCTCGGAAAGAAACTAAAATATGACTTAAATTCAAAATCCTTTTAACTTTTTTAGGAGTGGTGAAACCTGTACCTCAACCAGTCAAGATCTTTGAGGTGTCCCACAAGACGGAAGGTACTTACACGGTCCAACCAGGGAATACCTACCTTGCAAATGCAATGGGTAAGTCGTATTTAGCTTTGTTATCAATTAAAATACAGCGCTTTTCGCCTTGCACTTTAATCAACAAGGTAACTCAGAGTTATTTATTGGCTTTGTTTCTTTCTCATTTTAGATGTGTTATCAAGTAAGTTGAACATAAAAAAAGTGTGCAGTGCATCTGGTTTCGCGTATATCACATAAATGCATTTACCATTTGCTTGTGTAACTCTCATGTCTGTCATTTTGTTTTGTTGTAGAAGCTGCCGGACTTGTTTGCAGGATGGTACAGAGGCCTGGAGGGGTAGATGCGGAGGTATTTGCGGGACAGGAAATTGCGACATGTGTTGTGAGGGATGTGGTAGAAGGACTGAAACCTGAAGGCATAACTTTTTCCCACATTGAACCCAGGTCTTCACTGCAAACAGTAGATACAAGTGCTATTTTGGGTAGGTTTTACGTATTTCATTTTTTTTTTAGCTGTATGCTTTAATACAATATAATACATTTTACGGTATGGTTGTAAACTGATGAGGACGTCAAGCAAGCGAAACCATCCAGGTTAAGTGCAAGTCTAAAACATAGCAATATCGCGTTTCGCATGTTGAGTGTGTTTTATATGGAAAAGATATTTAGAAATGCATTTTGTTTTTATTTCTTTTGTTTCAGCAGATGTCTTGGCCAAAGCAAGTGATGAGGGGGAGGGGCAGGAGCAAACTAGCCATGAACTTTGTCAGCCACAAGCTACAACAGCACAAGAGCAAAACTTTTTTCCAAATTTATCATTTTCTGAGATGTTGCGTGATGACGCCGAACCTGATCCTGAATTTCTAGAGCACTTGACGACCTGTAGTGCACCCGTAACATCTCGGCAGCGGCCTATTCCATCAACAGCTGTAAGGGAGGAGGACCTTATGCAAGAGCAACAGCACCATGTCTTGGAAAGGTTTTGCGCGCTGACAGAAGAAACAAAAGGTGGTAAGTAAAATAGTTTTTATGCGATGTCCATTTCGCTGGTATTGAGCATTTGTGCAGTGGTAAAGTGTAGTGGTCAGAAAAATATTAATACCGTTAAACGAAGACATTATTGCTGGCGAGACCGCCCCCACACCCAAACGGCTTGTTTCACAAAATCGCAGGACGTAATATTGGTGTTAGTAGGGAGCTATTGCTATCGGTCTGTCCGTTCGTCTGTCCGTAAATTTTTTTGTCTGGGCGATATCTCAAAAACTATTTATCGGAGCTTCACGAAACTTTACAGGAAGAAAGTATATATAGTGTAAATGTGCAAACACCCGTCCGCCGCTTCATCCGTTGCACCTTGTATGTTGTTTTTATCCGGGCGGTATTTCAAAAGAGTAACTGGACCACAGTGATGTAGCTGTTATTGGCTGAAGGCTCTGCATCTCCGATGCCTATGTTTATTATTATTCAAAATTCAGTTCGTTTCACTGCAACATGTCGATACACCAGAATGAAGAAAGTGTACTTGGTGTAATTAGGGAGCTATGATGGGTTGCAACCTTCCCTCTCCTCCCCTCACCCCGCCCCTTTCTCAAAGAAAAAAAAATAGATTGAACTCAGTTTCAGCGCTCACCTCTTGGTACCCTTAATCTGGAGTCTGCTGTGGTTTTTTTTCAAAATTCAGTTCGTTTCACTGCAATATGTTGATACACCAGAATCAAAAATGTGTACTTGGTGTAATTAGGGGGCTACGATGGGTTGCAACCTTCCCTCTCCCCCCCCCCTCACCCCGCCCCTTTCTCAAAGAAAAAAAAATAGATTGAACTCAGTTTCAGCGCTCACCTCTTGGTACCCTTAATCTGGAGTCTGCTGTGGTTTTTTTTTTCAAAATTCAGTTCGTTTCACTGCAATATGTTGATACACCAGAATCAAAAATGTGTACTTGGTGTAATTAGGGGGCTACGATGGGTTGCAACCTTCCCTCTCCCCCCCCCTCACCCCGCCCCTTTCTCAAAGAAAAAAAAATAGATTGAACTCAGTTTCAGCGCTCACCTCTTGGTACCCTTAATCTGGAGTCTGCTGTGGTTTTTTTTTTCAAAATTCAGTTCGTTTCACTGCAATATGTTGATACACCGGAATCAAAAATGTGTACTTGGTGTAATTAGGGGGCTACGATGGGTTGCAACTTTCCCTTCCCCCCCCCCCCCCGCTCACCCCGCCCCTTTCTCAAAGAAAAAAAAATAGATTGAACTCAGTTTCAGCGCTCACCTCTTGGTACCCTTAATCTGGAGTCTGCTGTGGTTTTTTTTTCAAAATTCAGTTCGTTTCACTGCAATATGTTGATACACCAGAATCAAAAATGTGTACTTGGTGTAATTAGGGGGCTATGGTGGGTTGCAACCTTCTCCCCCCCCCCCTCACCCCGCCCCTTTCTCAAAGAAAAAAAAAGATAGATTGAACTCAGTTTCAGCACTCGCCACTTGGTGCCCTAAATCTGGAGTCTGCTGTGGTTTTTTTTTTTTTTAAATTCGGTTCGTTTCACTGCGACATGTTGATACACAACAATGTTTATTTTTTAACCAAAAAGTGCGATATGAGGTTTAGCATTTGCAGTTAATGTTATTAACAAATTGAAGTAACCAGCTCATGATGCAAACATATGAGAGGGGGTTACATTCGCTGTGGTATGGTAGTATTTTGTCCTACTTGTGTAAAAATGACTTGCTTTGCATTTGCCATGATTTCTTTGTCTGAATTTCAGTGCTATTTTAGGTTAATATATTTATTGCAGAGGCGGGAAAAGATTGTGATCCTGAGGTGTTCGAGGTGTCCCTAAGAGAGGTCATTCCGTTAGAACCGAATGTTGAACAACACGTCTCAGATTCATCGGTATTAAGTTCTCCCGTACCAATGGCTCAGATAGAAAACAGTTCTCCCGTATCAGTGGCCCAGATAGAAAAGCCAAAGAGTTTCTCACTGCGAATTCGCCCTAAACAGAAAAGGCTACAGCCCCAGTCCGATGAAAGCTCTTCCGTCGATCGTGACCATGATTCAGACTACGTACCCACTCCAAAAAAGAAAAGGCTCTCAGGAAAAAAACATAAATTTAGTTCAAGTAGCAGTGATGAGGAGTCTGATGAAGCCCCTATCACATCAACTCCACGAAAGGCAGCGAAAGCAACGGTTCGCAGACCAGCAGTGAAAAGTAGCCAGAGATCAGGTGCAAAAGCAATAGTTCGCAGACCAGCAGTGAAAAGTAGCCAGAGATCAGGTGGCAAACACAGTCAATTGAAAGCCTCATCGGCGCCAGAGAAAGACAAAAGAGGGAGACAGAAATATCTTACAAAGTCGGAGTTACAGCCCAAGTCCGTCAGAAGCTCTGGCCACGCTCATGATGGTGATTCAGACTCCGTACCCACTGCGAAAAAGAAAAGGTTACCAGGAAAAAAACATACATTTACTACAAGTAGCAGTGAGTCTAATGAAACCCCTGTCACAACTCCAGGAAAAGCGGCGAAAGCAACGGTTCGCAGATCAGTGAAAAGTAGCGAGATCTCAGGCGACGAACACGGTCAGATGGAGGACCCATCGGTGCCTGTTGGAGAAAAAGACACAACAGAGGGACCGATGTTTAGTTCAAGTACCGACAGATCCGTATCTACGCCCGTCACATCGACCCCAATGAAATCACGTCGCAAGTCAGCGAAACGAACGGTTTCAACACCATCAGCTTTAAGAAGCGAAACCTCGGATACAGAACCAGCTACTGCAATTGAATCTTCAACGGTAGCAACTGCGGATAGTGATTTCGATCTACCAAGACTGGACCCAGCCAGTAAAAAAAAGCATTGTTGTTTCTTCTGTCACAAATTGATTGCACGTGTAGCCGAACATTGCACAGGCGTCCATCGAAACGAAGACGAAATAAAAGTTATAAAAGAAATCAAAGACAAGCGTTTTCGTGCATTGGAATGGGATAGAATTCGAAAATTGGGAGATTATTGGTACAACAAACAGGCCAAAAAGAAAGGGTTGAAAGACTTAATTGTCAAATACCGAAACACCATGAGGAAGAGGGAGAGAGCGACTGAAGAAAAAGAGTACCTGTTGTGTCCATACTGCAAGGCAATGATAACGAAAGAAAACTTCGCACGTCATCAAAGGAGGGAATGTAAGCAAAATGCAGATCGACGGGAAAAAGGAGAGAAAATTGATACGCCCGAAAAAACTACGCGAAAACGACTTGTTCCTGAGGCAAGAGCTAAAATGATGCAAGTGGACACCAAGTCTGAATCTGTTAAAAAGGCTTTGGCACGCATGCACCCGTGTCATACGACGGAGATCATAAAGAACGACAAGTTGCTGCTAGAGCTGATGGAATTTTTATCCGATAAACATGGTCATATGTCGAAGGCGCAAAGTATGATAACACAACCCGTCATAGCTTTGGCAAAGTTACTTAAGCTGTGTCGCGAGAAATATCCCGATGTTTTCGTAAGCAGTGAAGACCTAGTCCACCCTGGCCACTACAGGCTAATGGAGAGCGTTATTAAAATGTCCCAGGACGAAGGACCAGCATCACAAGAAGAATTCAGCCATCCATCGGCGGTTATGAGATTAGGAGGAACTCTAAGAACCCTTGCAACCGAATACGAGATGCATTGCCTACGAAATGGAGACTACTCGAAAAACAAGATTGCCTCTGTGTTCCATTCTGTGCTCGATCGTTATTACACATGTTTGTCCAGACGAGCTAACTTCCTGCTAAAGCGACGAAAATTTAACAAGAGAAAAATTCTGCCAATGTTTCAAGACATTGACAAGTTTTTCCAACACATATCGAACAGAATGAAGGTACTTCATACGAAACCGGCGAAAGAAGACATCTATAGGGAAGTCGTGGTGTATACCCTCGCACAGGTGATAATGTTCAACAGAAAACGCAGTGGTGAGGTCGAAAGGTTGCTATTGAAGGATTTAACTGACGGTCTGAAAATTTCATCAGAGCCAGATCCCGAATATCTAGCGGGAATGCAGGAATTCGAAAAGCAGTTGGCAAGCAAATTGATCAGGATTGAGTTCTTGGGGAAATGCTCTAGACGAATATCGGTGCTGTTAACAAACGATATGCACGAAAACATCAAGCTGCTGCTGAAGCTACGCGAAAAGTACGTCCACAAGAACTCGGTTTATGTCTTTGCACGTCCCGGAAATTATAACACACCGATGGAGGGGCACGTCGCGGTAAAAAAAGTAGCAGTGGAAGCAGGCCTTACCGACTTGAACATTTTTAATTCAACAAACATGCGAAAACACCTTGCAACGATGTCGCAAGTGTTAAACTTGCCGCACGTAGAGCAGGACTTTTTGGCAAATTTCATGGGTCACGACATAAGGGTTCATAGGGATTACTACAGATTACCGGTCGACATTGTCGAAAAGAGTAAAGTGGCACAGGTCCTCATTGCCATAAACAGTGGGAAGCCAAGGGAACCATACCAACAAACGGGCTACGAAGCGTTGCCGGATGTGGAAATTGGCGAGGTGACTGCACAGGGTGGACCAACGGAAAGTAGGTTTATGTTGCACTTTACGTGCAAAATGTACTTCAAAATTTGTAAGAAAATTTGAAAAGTATAGTTAGCTGACTTTGTAACAGGGAGATGTTAAAAAACCCAAAAAATGTTTTAAGATGTGTGTGTTTCAGTACGTTTATTTTCCTACTTTTTTCGACCCCGTTCCCATGTATGTTTTACAGCTGAGAAGATTTGAAGTAACACACAGTTCAGTTTGGCGCGAAAATGACGTGTATATGTAATTGGGAGTTAATTTGATACCCGTCTATGCTGTTCGCAGGTGATGTTGAAGAATCAGACGGAGAGGGAGAAGTGGACGTCATAAGAGAGACGGAGCAACGACTGCTGGGTAAGAAACCTATTAATCGGATTTCGCTTGAATTGTGCGTAAACAGTCAGGAGTAAAGTTGTGTAAGATGATAAAGGGGTGATATTTGTAATGACTATTTCATTAAACGTTTTTTTTTTATTATTTTTTTTTAAACATTGTTCAGAATGTAATTATCATTTACAAGGCTGTACAAAACATGAGACAGTAGTAATAAAATGTGTGACCTTTGAATTTCGCAGGTTTTTGGTACTGCTGCAACTCCGCCAATGTTATTTATAACAAAGTGGCATTTTTTTATGTTTTTACAGGCGATCAAGCAACTCGTCCCCACTTCAGTGAAGTTGAAGTGGCTCTCATGAAGACCATATTCAAGAAAGAATTACACCACAGAGGTAGTCTTCCAACGTTAGATGAAGTGGAGGATCGAGTTCGAGACGAGGAAATGTTACTGGGTCGTTCTGTGAGAGAAATCTTCAATTTCCTGAAAGCGCAGAAGAAAAAAAGTACCAAAGCAAAAAAACAACAAACAGCAGCTCCTTCCGCTCCTGCTCCACCGACCGCTGATGCTTCAGACGATAGTTCAGGTACAAGCATACAAGCAAAAATATTAAAGAAAGATGTACTTCACATTTCGCATGGAGTGAGAGACTAAGAAAATTTTAGTGTAGATGAATATTTAACATTGTTTTTAATTGTATGTTGTTGACCCTTCACTATGTATAATTAATTTCTCTTGCATATAAGCAAAAACATTGCATTTAGACGTGTTCATTTATGTTTTTCTTTCAGACGAGGTGGAATATGAAATTCCTTTGCCTGTCACCTCAGTATCATCACTTATGAAAAAGAAACGGAAGAAATCCGGTCACAGCCGCAGGTCAGAGAGTCCCAAGAAAACTAAAGGTAGGATTTAACAGAAAGCATTCGGTTCACATAAATTTTAGGTGGTACATTTCGCGTGGTTCTGTTAATAGCGTTGCGAAAACTATATTGAATGTAACGTGTGCTTTCGCAAGAATTGACAGTTCATTGCACTTACATTTTATAATCTCGCCTTATCTTTTGCAATGCTCGACACTTAATGTAAACTCACAAATTTATTTTGCTAGATACACATGTTTTACACTTGTGCAAATTATTTTACAGGTTCGAGTAGGCCGTGGACAACAGAGGAAAAAGAGGCGGTGCATAAACATTTCCAAGGCCACATTGACCGATACAAGCCGCCAACGATGAAAGAAATCAAGTCCTGCCTTTCAGAGGAAAGTGATATTTTAGGACACAGGAACAAAGTTCAGTTGCGAGCATACCTTTCAAATTTGTACAAGAGAAATAGAAAGGCGGAAGAAGCTTCAGATCCGTTTAAAAAATAAGAAAATATTTTGGGGACATTTCGCGGTGATATCATGTTTGTGGTATTCTGTTTTGGTTTACACAAGTGCGGGGAGTTTTCTTTTTAACTGTCAGTTCGAAAGTTCTCTGTTCGGAGTGACCAATTTCAAAGTTTATGAACGTTGTGAGATTGGGTAGTACGAGTAAATAATATGTGACAGAGTCTCAAAACTTGCAAATTTTGCTGATGTTTCTGTGAGTAAGAACATTTTGGTGTTCGCACATTTCGCATGGTTGTGTACGTACATTTGGCATGTCAATTCGAAAGCTTTAACTGTGTTAATTGCAGGCAACTTTTCTCACACCAAGTGTGACTTTGATACGTACAAAACCATGCGAAATGTGCGAACACCAAAATGTTCTAATTCACAAACATCGGCAAAATTTATTTTAATTTGTAAGGGAGGGGGGCTGTGCTGTGACGTTCAAGTCTTACCTTGGCACGGGGTTCGTGTGTGGGACTAACTGTGTAACTCGAGTGGGAAGGGAAAAATGTTGAAGACGCAAAGCGCACGGTAGCGGAGTAGAAAGGATAAATATACACTTCCTTCGTTGCTATTCATTGTATAACATGTTTTTTATGCTTATGTTTCTGTCGTTGCATTTTCTGGCGGTGAAACGTGATGTCTTCCATGGTGTTAGTAATGTCAGTGTTTTCATGGTAACACTGGACGTAGTGTTGTAAGTCGGCATCGGGGGCCATCGGTTGTGGCGTTATTACTTAAACTCGTGCGGTTGGTTTAAACAAAGCACTTGCTAGGTAGACAGGAAAAGGTGTATTGACAAACATACTCATTTAATATTGGGGGTGGGTGGGTGGGATTGGTGGTAGGGGATTGTCGATTTATCAAGAGCTTTCAAAAATTACGGGGCAGGTTTTTTCGTTTTCCAGTATTAAGTCAGGACACCTGTCTTTATGAAATCATGCTGTTTGACCCAGCGAGTATTTGTTTTAATTTGTTTTTAGTTTCGCTGTCAGAAAGCGTACTTGTTAGAAATGAAAGTAAGGGAGGGGGGCTGTGCGGTGACGTTCAAGTCTTACCTTGGCACGGGGTTCGTGTGTGGGACTAACTGTGTAACTCGAGTGGGAAGGGAAAAATGTTGAAGACGCAAAGCGCACGGTAGCGAAGTAGAAAGGATAAATATACACTTCCTTCGTTGCTATTCATTGTATAACATGTTTTTTATGCTTATGTTTCTGTCGTTGCATTTTCTGGCGGTGAAACGTGATGTCTTCCATGGTGTTAGTAATGTCAGTGTTTTCATGGTAACATGAAGCTTCAGATCCGTTTAAAAAAAAGACGCTATTTCGGGACCATTTCGCTGTGATGTCATGTTTGTGGTATTCCGTTTTGGTTTACACAAGTGGGGGGAGTTTTTTTTGTATCAGTTTTTCCATGCAGTTCACTGTTCTTATACGAAGTGACCGACTTCATATTTATGAACGTCACGGGTCTGGGTAGTACGGGCAATTTTCATATAACGGGGTCTCAAAACCTGCCAAATTTGCCGAGGTATTAAGAAGTGTTTTGGTTCGTACATTTCGCATGGTTATGTGCGGTCGCGTATCAGGTTTCAGAGTGTTATTTGTATTTGATTTTTCTCGTTTACAGTGACAAACTGTAAATTTATGAAAGTGGCGTTGATGGATAGTACGGATAAGTTTCATGTGACAGGGTCACAAAAGGTGCAAAGTTTGCCGATGTATTTAAAAAAGAAATACTTGCGTCGTAGATTTCGCGTGGTTGCACTGCATTTCGCATGGTTGTAGATGTGTGCGTACATTTCGCTTGTCAGTTCGAAAGCATTAGCTGTGTTATTTGCAGTTCACTGCTCCTATAAGAAGTGGCCGACTTTAAATTTATGAGCGTTGCGAGATGATGTAGTACGAGAAAATGATATGTGGCAGGGTCTCAAAACTTTACAAATTTTGCTGATGTTTCTGTGAGTAAGAACATTTTGGTGTTCGCACATTTCGCATGGTTGTGTACGTACATTTGGCATGTCAATTCGAAAGCTTTAACTGTGTTAATTGCAGGCAACTTTTCTCACACCAAGTGTGACTTTGATACGTACAAAACCATGCGAAATGTGCGAACACCAAAATGTTCTAATTCACAGAAACATCGGCAAAATTTTCGAAGTTTGAGACCCTGTTACATACATGGTTGTGGACGTACATTTCGCATGTGATATTTTAGGACACAGGAACAAAGTTCAGTTGCGGGCATACCTTTCAAAATTTTACAAGAAAAATAAAAAGGCGGATGAAGCTTCAGATCCATTTTAAAAAAAAATAAACTGTTTTGGGGACATTTCGCTGTGATGTCATTTTTGTGGGATTCTGTTTTGGTTTACACAAGTGGGAGGAGTTTTTTTTTTTTGTATCAGTTTTTTTTCCATGCAGTTCACTGTTCTTAATCGAAGTGACCGACTTCTAATTTATGAACGTCACGGGTCTGGGTAGTACGGGCAATTTTCATGTAACGGGGTCTCAAAACCTGCCAAATTTGCCGAGGTATTAAGAAGTGTTTTGGTTCGTACATTTCGCATGGTTATGTGCGTTCGCGTATCAGGTTTCAGTGTGTTATTTGCATTTGATTTTTCTTGTATAAAGTGACAGACTGTAAATTTGTGAAAGTGGCGGTGATGGATAGTACGGATAAGTTTCATGTGACAGGGTCACAAAAGCTGCCAATTTTGCCGATGTATTTAAAAAATAAATACTTGCGTCGTAGATTTCGCGTGGTTGCACTACATTTCGCATGGTTGTAGATGTGTGCGTGCATTTCGCTTGTCAGTTCGAAAGTATTAGCTGTGTTATTTGCATTTCACTGCTCCTATAAGAAGTGGCCGACTTTAAATTTATGAGCGTTGCGAGACGATGTAGTACGAGAAAATGATATGTGGCAGGGTCTCAGAACTTGCACATTTTGCTGATGTTTCTGTGAGTAAGAACATTTTGGTGTTCGCACATTTCGCATAATTGTGTACGTAAATTTCGCTTGTCAATTCGAAAGCTTTAGCTGCATTATTTGCAGTCCATTTTTCTCACACCAAGTGGCCGAATTAAGTACGTACAAAACCATGCGAAATGTGCGAACACCAAAATGTTCTAATTCATAGAAGCATCGGCAAAATTTTTGAAGTTTGAAACCCTGTTACATACATGGTTTTGGACGTACATTTAGCATGTGATATTTTAGGACACAGGGACAAAGTTCAGTTGCGGGCATACCTTTCAAATTTTCACAAGAAAAATAAAAAGGCGGATGAAGCTTCAAATCCGTTAAAAAAATAAACTGTTTTGGGGACATTTCGCGGTGATGTCATGTTCGTGGGATTCTGTTTTGGTTTACACAAGTGTGGGGAATTTTTTTTTTTTTTTGTATCATTTTTTCCATGCAGTTCACTGTTCTTATACGAAGTGACCGACTTTTAATTTATGAACGTCACGGTTCTGGGTAGTACGGGCAATTTTCATGTAACGGGGTCTCAAAACCTGCCAAATTTGCCGAGGTATTAAGAAGTGTTTTTGTTTCGTACATTTCGCATGGTTATGTGCGTTCGCGTATCAAGTTTCAGTGTGTTATTTGCATTTGATTTTTCTTGTATAAAGTGACAGTCTGTAAATTTATGAAAGTGGCGGTGATGGGTAGTACGGATAAGTTTCATGTGACAGGTGACAAAAGCTGCCAAGTTTGCCTATGTATTTAAAAAAAATAAATACTTGCGTCGTAGATTTCGCGTGGTTGCATTACATTTCGCATGGTTGTGTATGAGCGTACATTTCGTTTGTCAGTTCGAAAGTTCTCTGTTCGGAGTGACCAATTTCAAAGTTTATGAACGTTACGAGATTGGGTAGTACGAGCAAAAGGTATGTGACAGAGCCTCAAAACTTGGAAATTTTGCCGATATTGCCGTGATTAAGAAAATTTCGGTGTTCGCACATTTCGCATGGTTGTGTGCGTACATTTCGCATGTCAGTTTGAAAGTTTTAATTGTGTTATTTGCAGTTCACTTTTCTCATACTAAGTCACCTACTTTAGTACGTACACAACCATGCAAAATGTGCGAACACCAAAATGTGCTTATTTACAGAAACATCGGCAAAATTGTCAAAAGTTTGAGACCGTGTCACATGCATGGTTGTTATACGTTCATTTCGCATGATTGTGTATAAACGTGCATTTCGCTTGTCAGTTTTACCTGTTATTTGCAGTTCACTGTTCTTATACGAAGTGACCGACTTTAAATTTATGAACGTCGCGAGAAGGGCGTACGCGCAAACGTGACATTGTCTCAAAACTTGGAAAATTTGCCGATGTTTCCGTGATTAAAAAATTTTGGTGTTCGCACATTTCGCATGATTTTGTACGTACATTTCGCATGTCAGTTTGAAAGTTTTAATTGTGTTATTTTCAGTTAATTTTTCTCATACGAAGTCACCGACATTAACTTTATGAACGTCACGAGAGGGGTAGTACACCCAAGTTGTGTTGCATGGTCTCTAAACTTGCAAATTTTGTGCATGGTTGTGTACGTACATTTCGCAAGTTAGTTTGAAAGTTTCTGCTGTGTATTTTGTTTTCTTTAGGAAGCTTTTATGTGGTTTATATCTCATTGCCTCACGTTTTTTTCGGCCTATCATTAAATTTTAAGTAGTGTACATAACACTGAGCTTGAAAATCAGATAGAGTTGGTTATTTACACAAGACGGTTATATCAGTGAAGGATTTTGTTGTATTATTTTTCCTGTATTTTGGTTATATTTTAAAAGAGTTTTGGTTTTAAACATTCATCTGTATAAATCTGTATTTTGTTTTTAAACAATTCATCTGTATAATATAAATCTATGTTTTTAAACATTCATCTGTTTTAATATCTTTTGTGCTGCTCTTCAATATTTTGTAAATCTTCAATTAATGTTAAATAGTTTATGTATAGAAATGAAAGAAAATAAATATTACATTGGGATTATGTAATAAATAAAATAAAAGGTGTAAATAAAAGAAAACAAACTCTACGCTTGTTTGGCTTTTATTTAGTGTTTCCCTAATACTCTTTTACAGAAAGCACGTGGCCTTTGTTTATAAACAAAATCGGTTTGTTTACATTTTTTACACAGTCTCGATTCACATCAAACTTATAGTTGCAGATATCAAAAAATGGTGTAAAATATGCAAATTATGTAAACAAAATATTCTGTTTCGCAGGGTTCATGCTTTGTTAAATTTCTCTTAATCTGTTGTCTTTTATATATTTTCGCTTTCGGAATTGAATGTAAAAAAAATCTACCGAGATTTTCATATACAACTTATGTCTGAAAAGTCCCTAATAACGAAGTTAGATTTTTGGCGTACATTTCGCGAGTTGGAGAAGAAATCGCGATTCGTCGTTTGTTTCCCGACATACCTGTATATGTGTGTCTGTGTGTGTGTGTGTGTGTGTGTGTGTCAGTCTGTTGTGAACAAAGTGTTGTGTGCAAGATATCTCGAGAACGAAACGTCGGATCGACTTCAAACTTGATCGAATTATTCCTTGGTAAGGTCGGACGGTTCTATCAACTTTTGACACATTTCACGTGATTAGGGCAAGCGTATGACGTCATTACGTAAAAATCTTGTGTGCAAAATTTCTCAGCCGCTGAACATGGGAAAAAGTTGAAACTTGGTGGGATTGTTGCTTGGTTGGTCCGAAAGACTCTGTAGATTTTTTTTCGCGAGTAGAACGAACGAATGCGGCGTATGACGTCATCACGCAGAATATGTATATATTTTGAACAAGATCTTGTGTGCAAAATATCTCGATAACGGAAAGTCCTGTCGACTTCAAATTTTATATAGATATTCCTTGGGTCAGTCGGCGGGTTCTATCAATTTTTAGCGCATGTCAGGTGATTAAGGCAGGCGTATGACGTCATTACGTTAAAATCTTGTGTGCGAAATTTCTCAGCCGCTGAACATCGGAGAAAGTTGAAACTTGGTGGGATTGTTGCTTGTTAGGTCCGAAAGACTCTATAAAATTTTTTCGCGAGTAGAACGAACGAATGCGGCGTATGACGTCATCACGTAAAATATGTTTTATTTTATAAACAAGGTCTTGTGTGCAAAATATCTCGATAACGGAAAGTCCTATCGACTTCAAATTTTATATGAATATTCCTTGGGTCAGCCGGACTGTTCCATCAATTTTTGGCGTGTCACGTGATTAGGGCGGGTGTATGACGTCATTGCGTAAAAATCTTGTGTGCGAAATTTCTCAGCTGCTGGACGCCAGAGAAAACTGAAACTTTGGATTATTGCTTGGTTGGTCCGAAAGAAACTCTAAATATTTTTCTCGAGTAGAACGAACGAAAGCGGCGTATGACGTCATCGCGTAAAATGTGTATATTTTGAACCAAATCTTTTATGCATAATATCTCGATAACGGAAAGTCATATCGACTTAAAATTTTATATGGATATTCCTTGGTTCAGTCAGACGACTGTTTCAACTTTTGACAGGTAAAAAGTTATCTGTTCTTAAGCGAAATATCTCGACATCGCAAAGTCGGATCGACTTTAAATTTGGTGTAGTTATTCCTCGGATAGGTCACACGGTTTTATTAAACATTATTGAACTCGTATAGAAAATCAAGAAAGGTGCATAACGTCAACAGCCTCCCCCCCCCCCCACCCCAACCTCCCCATTTTTGGCTGCTTTGTTATCTATGCATGGGTATTAACTGCGCTGGGGCTTTCGGAAGATTTTCCCGAAGATTCTCTAGTGTTCCTGCATTCTTTAGAAAGCTTCAAAACAGTAACAGCATTATTGTCGGTCCATTGCTATTTGTTATTGCCTGAAATTGAGCTTTTTATGCATTTCTCATCTGTGGTTGTTACGTAACATGCCACTCAGTCAGGGGTCAGTGTCAGTTGCGGTGCATGATGGAGTCGTTATCTACGAGGTCATGGAATGCTATTGTATTATAGCTCTAAGCAGCTCTAGCTATTGATTTTTTTTTCGCCGCATACTTAATTAGGCTGCCAAGATGTGCTATATATAGGAGTCATGCTGTATCGATTAGCATTGTATGCAGAAGCATTTTTCGCTATTAAATTGGGTCGTCTGATATCTTGTGTTATGAGGAGCAGCTCACCATTTTGCCTACGAAATGCCTCCCCCTTCTCCCACCGAGGTGCGTCATCTCTGATGCGCAGTTATGAAGAATGCCTTCCTAGTGCTATTTGGCCGATGAGAATGTGCGAAGACAAGGTAGTCTATCATGGCTATAACTACGCTTAGGGTACAGACTGTTACCGTTGCCTTGGGTAAAAGGGTTAGAGTTGTGTTTATAGTCGGACCTACAGTAAATAGCTGGGGGGCGGGGGGGGGGGGGGGGAGCGTGTGGAGGATGATGGTTAGCAAAAAAAAAATCCCGACCACCTTCAAGACCCGGATAAAAAGATGTAAGGTAAGAACCGTTTGTCTTGACCCCTTCCACATTCAGGTAAAAAGACGTACGGTAAAACCTGCCTGTCTTGACCACCTTCCAGACCCAGATAAAAATGTAACATTCAGTAAAACTGCTATAGTGACCAACTTCACATCTGGATAAGAGGGGCCTACAGTAAAACCCGTTTTAGCGACCACCTTTCAGACTCCGATGAAAAAAGATGCTCATTTATATCTGTTTTAGTGACCACCATCTGTTTGGTTTATTTTAAGATTTTTACAATGAATGAAGGTTATGTTTGCAGAAATGAATATTTTGTTTCAGTTTGGGGGGGGGGGGGGGGAGGGGGGGTCATGGGTTTAGTCGGGGAGACATTTGTTTTTGTTCACAAAAACAAGAAACTTAAGTAGGTATCGATTGAAAGTGTGTAATATAAGCCTGCACTCCTATGTTTTGTGTGCACTGGCCGCTCTAGTTTTAATCAAGAATTAAGAAGGAATATTTACCATAAAAAATAAATTTGGGATTTTGAACATCCGCAGTGACTTATTTGTTGCAAAAAAAAAAAAAAAAAAAACATTTCTGCGTGCCCTTCCAAACAACCAACTGAACACAGCAGATCCTCAACAACAGTTTAAATTTTTGAACAAATCGGCAACTAAATGCGGTGTGAAGATTTCAAATTGATTGATAAAGCAAACACGTGTGATACCCCTTAATATTTTGAACGTGTTAGTTGCATTTTTTGGTGTGTATTTTGTCCTGTCTTGGGATACAGCTGAACAAGTTTGCTCACCTTCCAACAGGACCAAAGGCATAACGCACAGAACGGAGGAGAACGAACGAGTAGCAGGGTTCTACACACACATTGGAACAGCCACGCAAGTGCATCATTTCTGGGGTAATGCCTGAAGATTCTAAAAAATACACCCTAAAGTCCGTCATTTCTAGGGTAATGCCTGAAGATTCTAAAATACACCCTAAAGTCCGTCATTTCTAGGGCAATGCCTGAAGATTCTAAAATAAACCCTTAAGTCTGTCATTTCTTGGGTAATGACTGAAGATTCTAAAATAAACCCTATAGTCCGTCATTTCTAGGGTAATGCCTGACGATTCTAAAATAAACCCTTAAGTCCGTCATTTCTAGGGCAATACCTGAAGACTCTAAAATAAACCCTGAAGTGCATCATTTCTAGGGTAATGCCTGAAGATTCTAACATAAACCCTGAAGTCCGTCATTTCTAGGGTAATGCCTGAAGATTCTAAAATAAACCCTAAAGTCCGTCATTTTTAGGGTAATGCCCGAAGATTCTAAAATAAACCCTGAAGTGCATCATTTCTGAGGTAATACCCGAAGATTCTAAAATACACCCTAAAGTCCGTCATTTCTAGGGCAATGCCTGAAGATTCTAAAATAAGCCCTAAAGTCTGTCATTTCTAGGGTAATGCCTGAAGATTCTAAAATAAACCCTGAAGTGCATCATTTCTGGGGTAATGATTGAAGATTCTAAAATGCACCCTAAAGTCCGTCATTTCTAGGGTAATGCCTGAAGATTCTAAAATAAACCCTAAAGTCCGTCATTTCTGGGGTAATGCCTGAAGATTCTAAAATAAACCCTGAAGTGCATCATTACTAGGGTAATGATTGAAGATTCTAAAATGCACCCTAAGTGCATCATTTCTGAGGAAATACCCGAAGATTCTAAAATGCGCCATAAATGCATCATTTCTCGGGTAATGCCTGAAGAGTCTATAATGCACCGTTTTGTCCGTCATTTATGGGGTAATGTCTGGAGATCCTAAAATGCACCCTAAATCCGTTTCATGGGTAATACCTGAAGAGTCGAAAATGCACCCCAAAGTGCATCATTTGTTTGGTAATGCCTGAAGATTCTAAAATGCATCCTGAAATGCACCATTTCTGGGTTAATGTTTGAAGGTTTTAAAATAAAGTGCATCTATAGAGAAGTATCAGGAAACGACATAATTGTTGAGCCAGTTTATATTTTCCAAAATCAATATTTTTTTAAAATATATTTTAGATTTTGTTTTGTTTTTGTTTTTCGGGCTCATAGCACAAGATATTTTATGTTCGTGTGTGTTTTAGCCTACAAGAGCTTGCAGAGCAGGGATTACGTGCGTGGTGCCGCTTGGAATAAAGATGGGTGGCACCAGTGTGTCACTAAAACAGGTCTGTACGTTTTTACCAGAAAAAAAAAAACAATATTTTCAATCATTTGATATTGAAGAGTCAGTTGGACACTTACCGTTGCATCTTTCCGAAAAACAATTGAATAAAACTGAATTTCTGATTCATGTTCGTCAGTTTTCGGTTCCTTCCGAAATATTCTTATTTAGTTTTGTTTACAAGTGGAATAGTTTAAGAAAAAAGAGATATGGTTATCCTATAACAGAATAAAGATTGTTAAACATGACATGCTATTTTCAGCATTTGCTTTAGTTTAAGAACTGCTGTAAAAGGAGAGCTTTCAAAAACGTATTTTACCCGTCGGCCAAAAAGAGCTTAATGTCTGAAGTGTGAAAATAAATATCTTATAAATTGAAAAAAGAAAAAAAAATAAACAAAAAGAAGAATAAACAGAAAAGACCTGGATGGAAAACAGCGATAAATAGATTTGTTTATATTCTTTTATCCTCACTTCTGCAAACTGACGAATAATAAATAATAATATTAATATTAAAAGTTAAAAGAAAAAGGTTCGAAATGCAACGGAAGTATGGTCTGCGGACCATTTCCTGTAGCTTCAGGTGTCAGTTCAGCGCTCTGTGTTTGATATTACACATGTGTTTTATCTCATTGTAGTGCCTCTGATTCGACACATGAAGTCACGCATTATGATCCCGGCTCCGTTCTCACCTTTACAATAAGTCTCAAGAGTGCATAATGAACGTTGTATGCGGTGCAGTAGACATGTTGAAACGGAAAATGTAGTTGAATAGTTAAACGTTGTAGTTTCGAACTGCTAAAGAACTGCATGCAGCGTCCGAGAATTATGGCGTGTGTAGAAGAGTTCTTTTGTTTCAAATCATTTGCTTGGCTTCCGAAAATGTTTGACATTGGGGCACTGGCGTTGGATAGATTCTGCCATGGCCTCAAACTTGCCCCCCATTTTTTGTTGATGGTTCTTAAAGTTACACTCTGGCTTACTGGAAAACCGTGTGGGTTTTTTAGGCGAGCTAACTCACCATTAAACACAGTTCGCCCAGCTTAACAGTAAGGAATCCTATATCGCCTAATCTTTGAGGTATCGGGTACCGTCGTTACTGATTTTGTATTGTGTATTGAGTGAGTATAACAGTAATTAATTTAATATGCTGTGAGTAATGTGCAGAATTGATTAGTATGATGTGGCTTTAAACTTAATTAGTTTCTGATTTGTTCTTTGCTTTTTTATTGACTATGTTCTCAAATTAAAGACTTGTCCATTGAGGAATTTTGTTATTTCACAGTTTCTTCGAAGAAAAATACCCAGTATAGTAAAAGAGATTTACTGTTTACAACTGATGACAACGTAATGACTATCTTTATGCACCGACCTGACTTAGGTCAGGAGGGGCATTATGTTTTTGACTGGTTCGTCTGTCTGTCCACCCGTCATTCTTTTCGTCACGCTATGATTGTGAAAACCATATCTCAAGTTCTACCAATCATATTTCAGTCAAACCTGGTGTGTCGCTTCTATATGTAATGTTCTGGAGCTGGTTAGGTTTTGGTGACCTTGCATCGTTGTTCAAGGTCACTGCAGAACTTTGTAATTTAACAGGGAATTTCCCATACCAAATAGTTCCTGAACCATGTCTCAAGTCTCACTGGTCGGATTTCAATAGATTCTGGTATGTTGCTTCTATATGTAATGTTCTAGAGCTGATTAGGTTTTGGTGACCTTGCGTCGTTTTTCCGCAGTGATTTTGAAATTTTACATGGAATGTCCTATACCGAGTTTTTATTAAGCCTTCGTGTGGAAAGCCTAATACATTAATTATCATCTTTGTAGTTTAAAAATATGTCTAGACAATTGCTGTTCTGGGAACCCCTATTCCCCAAACCATATGGCAGTTCGGTCGGGGCACCCATGTTTCAATGGACACATTTCAAGCTAGTTATGTAATAAATGGGGTTCAAAGTTACTTTTAGAGATCACATTTATTCTGTACTTCTTTTCATGTTCGATGCATTGAAACTATATCAGTTGCAGGGCCACCTGGAGTGTGGCTTAAAAACTCAGTAATTTAACGTGCTTCTTTGTTGCGTACAATGACCACTGATTGATCACTACATTAAAAAAGAATAAGCTTATGAGTAAGTAGGCACTGCTTGATAACTGTGAGACTGTATTGTGAAGCACGAGTCGGGAGTGGGAACAAATAGTTATTATCATTTTTTCAGTCCCCCGCGCAGCGCGGAGCGTTGAACTCGTGAAACGGACCACGTCCGTCCGTCCGGTCGCCTGTCTGTCCCTATCTATAGTTTGTACGCGCCATATCTTAGTGACTACTATAGTGATTTAATTTCTTTCTTGCATCGAGAGAGAACATATATAGGAGGTGTGCAACGCGAAGCTATCTTTGGTTTTTCGTAAAAATGAAAAAATGTCAGATTTTTCAAATGTGAAGAAAATGTGTAATGTCCCCGATCTATAGTGGTAACTTTGTACGCGCCATATCTTAGTGACTAATATATGGGGTTTTCAATTCTTTTTTTTGCATCGAGATAGAGCATATATTGCAGATGTGCAACGCGAAGTTATTTTTTATTTTTTCTAAAAAAAAAAATTAAAAAATTGCAAGATTATTGAAATCTTATCAAAATGTGTAATATCCCCGATCTATAGCGGTAGTTTTGTACGTGCCATTCCAACTGCGCTTCTCATATTTTTTAACTCTATTTAGTGATAACATTGTATGTGACATACAATGCCACAAAGGCTTTTTTTCAAAAACAGTGGCTGAGGGCGGCTTTCTTGGCTGGATCGGACTGAGAGAGTAACGCGTGACAAAGTTTGTGATAAATTGTCCAGGTGAGTTGAAAACGGAGGCTGTTTATGGACGGAGGACTGGGGTGTTAGAATGAAACATCACCACAACATTGATGAACTAATCGCCTTTACCATCTGATTTGGAGACCTCCCCTTCCTTTACATAAAACATTATCTTGTTATGTTAAAATACTTTGTACCACATGAGTATCCATTTAAAAAAATGCGAATAAAAGGATAATTTTGAGGCCATATGCGGTCCGCGCGGAGTGCCAGTTTCGTTTAAAAGGCTGTAAATTTCATTTAGTGCTTCGCGTTTCCCACAAAAGGGAGGTTCTTTCGGAACTGCACTTCGTGTTTGGTAAGAAAGGGCCTATTATTACAAAATTAGTACTCTTTTTGAGGTGGTTTTAAAAAAGAGTTCTTAGTAGGGTGAAAACGCCGGTTCTGGGTCACTTTGTGACGTCATACTGTCTGGAAGTGACGTCATCATGTCTGGACCGGAAGTGTTGTCTGGACCGGAAGTGTTGTCTGGACCGGAAGTGTTGTCTGGAGCGGAAGTGACGTCATGATAAGCGTTAGGATAGGCGCGGCCATCCATGAGGTCATAATGAGGTCATAATGAGGTCATAATGACGTCATACTGTCTGGAGCGAAAGTCTGGAGCGAAAGTTGCTTGAAAGTGTTGGCCGAGTCAATCATCATGAAGCCAACGAACTCCACCTGTCAATCAGTGTAACCATGGCAACAGACCCTAAAAAGCCAGGACCCCCCCCCCCCCCCCCCCTCGAAATTGTGATTTTTGCATATTTATCCGTTTCAGACGATTCTGAACATTTTTCATTTTTTGGGTCGACCGACCCCCCCCCCCCCCCCCCCCCCCCTCGAAATTGTGATTTTTGCATATTTATCCGTTTCAGACGATTCTGAACTCAGCAGTACAACTGTAAGTGAGACATTCATATACATAAGTAAAATTCTGCTGAGTCAGCAATTTTTGAACAAAGTTACACACCATATTTTGATTACATGGAAGTAGTATAAAAGCATGAGTGAAACATATATGTGATACATTCTGCTGAGTCAACAATTTTTGAACGAGTATTGAATAAGTTTGAACAAGTTACACACCAGATACCATCAAAGTTTTATAAAAGGAAGAGTGACGAGAAAATACTTCACAATGTCGGCATTACTTCTTGACAGATGTATGACTATGGATGACGTCTTCAAAGTGAACTATATTAACTATGTGTTTTCAAAGCTTCCTGCTTTTGAATCGGATTGGATGCTGCAAGTGAAGAATTTGCATATGCATTGGGAAGCTGTGGGAAAGGCTATTCCAAGAGATCGTTTCATCCGCTCGTTTCTACATGAATGTGAAGAACTGCATTTACTATCAACTTACAACATTGATTTAGCATTTATCAACGCGAATACAATTTGGGCAACTGACCTCATGTTAGTGTTAGCTACTAGAATTATTCTACATTATGATTATGATGTTCCAAATAATGTATCAGACCTTGTTCGATTCAACCATGGACGAGTTGAAGTGAACTCAAAAGTTTGCAAGTTCTTTGAAAAGAAAGCTGACTCAGCAACCAGTTGGGTATAAAAGGGAGTGAACTCAGCAGAGTGAAGTCATTTCTCAGCAGACAGTTGGAGGGAGTGGATCATCAATACATTGTTGCAGCCATGGAGAACAAGACAAGCAACGCAACGCAGCGCAGCAGCAGCTTTAAAATTAGTGCTAACTTAACCATTACTGTGGAGTATGGAGAATATGGGCCATTTCTACGCATCACACGTGGAGAGAGATGGTGTGCTTATTCACCATCTTTGTGGAAGATTGTGTGCCAGAGCTTGAAAAATTTACGAGACATTGGCTTCAAACTATACTTAACGCAAACGAAGTGGCTTGAAGTCATTTCATACTTGGATATGCGCTATGTGAGTTTTGTGCGCACGTCACGGTTTGAAGGGAAAGAATACACACATCACATCAACATGAATGATGGTGAATGGGAGACACTGCTTCAGGAGATGGACAACATCAACTCAGCCCTATCACCATGTGAGGAATGTCATGACAAGAAAACAATCATCAAGCTGCAAAAGGATGGTCGGATGAAGGTGTCAAAGCTATCCAAGAAAAGGCTGACTGAAGTTCAGTTGGAGAACATGAACGTGCAAAATCAACTTGGACTTACCTGCGACTATTGCGGTGCTTGTGGATATGTGGAAGATTATCATTGCCACTGCCACAAGTATAATTGCAAGTTGTGTGAACCAAACAACTTCTGCGGCAAGTGTGGAGTACTTAAAGTCAGTGAAGCAAAGTAAAAGCACACAAGACATTGAAACAAGATGGACGCATGTTTTAAAAATGCTTATATTGACTTGATGATTGCTAAACTTGCTTGCTATGGCACTCCAGACTATCAACTTTATCATTTGGATGCTTTTTGGGATGTTGTACATCATAGTCTTGATGTGATTGAACTGCATTCAAGATTTCTTGGAGAATGTTATAAAATTGGAATAGAAGAAGATCCTGACTTTGACTTTGATTCTGCACTTTATTCTGCTCGTACTGATGTTGAAGTATATTTCACCGTAGTGGATCATTTGAGAGATTGTTGTAAAGAAGAAGAGGAAACCGAGAAGCTTTATCAGGTAACTTTAAAGATATAAAAACCTTTTAATCATCTTTGTAACAACATAGTGAATTGATAACAATGTTTTTCTTACTAGCAAATTAAGTTTTATGTGAGTGGTTTCAACGTAAACAAAGAAAGAACATGATAGAAGAGGCAGCAACTATATTAAAATATATTTTATTACAGGAAGAAACCGATATGTCAGAATAAAACAACAGAAGCAAAGTCAACATGGAGAATCTTGTGCTATTCAGCGGTCATAAGGACGTTCTTTCAAACATGTTTCCAACACGACTTGAAAAGTATGGACATATGTTCAACTCAAGTGAAGCTTTGTATCAATATGAGAAAGCAGTGTTTCATCACCGTTCAGATATTGCTTCAGCCATTGTGTCATCCAGAAATGGATATGAAGCGAAACGTATTGCTAAAGGGATAAAGCCATGTCCTTTATGGCATACAGTAAAGAGAAGTAAAATGCAAGATGTTTTACAAGTCAAATGGAATCAGTGTGTATTGTTTCGCAACAAGTTGAAAGAATGTAAAGACAAAACTTTAGTTGAAGCAACGTATGATCATTGGTGGGGAGCTGGTGTGAAACAAGTGTCATCTGGATATCCTGGTCAGAATATTATGGGAAAGTTGTTAGAACTGTTGTGTGAGACTTGATGTGCAGACGTGTGAACATGGAGAAGTGTGTTAAGTGAACAGCAACTGGAAAAAAAACTTGCTGAACTTGACAGACTTGTGCTAAATTGCCGGAGCAGCATAACCTGCTAAACCTGACAGACTTGTGCTACATTGCCGGAGCAGCATAACTTGCTAAACCTGACAGACTTGTGCTGCATTGCAAGACTCACAAGACTGCATAATGGCGGATATGACACTGAGACAATATATTGTGCAAAAAGCTTATTGTGAAGAAATGTTATCCGCTGTAAAAAAGTTTGCCTATTTAGTCTGTCCTGCTTGTCAACATGAAGAGTGTTCAGAACATACTTGTCATGCTGCATGTGTTTATACATATTGGAATGAAGCTAAATATTACATTCATTTAGATAAAGTGTTAGAGAATGCAAATCAACGTTGTGAGAAATATGGTGTAGATGCTATTACATTGGATGAACTCAGTCATTGGTTAATGTTCATTGAAGACCAATGGTCTCCAGTGATTCATACCATTGTATCTATACTTGATCTGTAAATATATGTTAGTTATAAATACATGTTAGTTATAAATACATGTTAGTTAAGTTACTATGTTAGTTAAGTGATGTTGGTTGAGTTATAAAATAAAAGCTGTTCTGTTGAGAAGGTGGTTTTCATTCATCATGTCGACGTGGAAAGACTACTTGACTGATATTTACTTCAAACCTGGACAGCCTGGAGCATTTGCTGGTCCTTACAAACTGTATCACATCTTAAGAAAACATAATCAACCAGTCACACAGTCACAAGTGAAGAAATGGCTACAGGATCAAGATGCTTTCAGTTTACTCCAACCTGTCAAATACAGGTTCAAAAGACAACGTGTCATTACACGTGGCATTGATGACATGTGGGATATTGACTTGGCTGATATGGGAAACATAGCTCCCTATAATGATGACATACGCTTTTTACTCATTGTCATTGATGTGTTTTCCAAATATGTCTGGGTACAGCCAATACCTAATAAATCACATACCAGCGTCATACAAGCTTTCCAAAAGATTTTTCATGACACACGACGAAGACCGCGAACTCTAAGGTCTGATAAAGGAACAGAATTTAAAAACAGATGGGTTAAAGCATTTTTGAAGAAAGAAGGCATTCATGCTTATACCACAAAGAATGAAACCAAAGCCAACTTTGCTGAAAGAGTCATTCGTACTCTAAAGGGAATGATGTATCGGTATTTTCTACATAATCAAACTTACCGTTACTTAGACATTCTTCCAGACTTGGTGTACAATTACAACCATAGACCTCATGGTTCTCTTCCTAATAAATATGCTCCAGCCGAGATTCGTAAAGACAACGAATCAAAAGTGTGGAAGTATATGTATGTCGACAAACTGAAATTGAAACCAAAGAAGAAGAAGAAGTACAAATTTAACATTGGCGATCATGTTCGTATTTCCCACATTAAATACGTGTTTCAACGCGATTATCACATCAAATGGACGCAAGAAGTCTTCATTGTCACACATCGTTGTAAGAAGCAAGGAATACATTTGTATCGTGTGAAAGACTTTTTAGACGAAGATATTGATGGTCATTTCTATGAAGAAGAACTGCAGAAAGTGACCAAAGATATTGAATCTATTTATAGAATTGAAAAAGTCTTGAAAACACGTAAAAGACGAGGAGGAGGTGTGAAAGAATTATTTGTCAAGTGGTTAGGTTGGCCAAACAAGTTTAACAGTTGGGTGAAAGAAACAGACATTCAACAATGAAGCATCCATTTACATGTTTGGTCTCTGGACCTACAGGCAGTGGCAAAACGTCTCTGGTGAAGGAAATTCTAGAACAAAAGTTGATTCAACCCTCTCCAAAAAGCATTTTATGGCTTTATGCAGCAGATCAGCCTTTGTACAAGGGAATGAAAGGCGTGGAATTTTACCAAGGCATTCCAGATGACATTGAAGAGCGTTTTAACCCGAAGAAACCAAACTTACTTATCATTGATGACTTAATGACCAAATGTCATAGTGATGAGCGTATGACATGTCTCTTTAGTGTTGGCAGCAGTCATCAAAATCTAAGCATTATCTTTATTGTACATAATTTATTCCATCATGGGAAAGAGATGCGAAATATTAGTTGGAATACACATTATATCATTCTGTTTAAAAATCCGAGAGACAGTCAACAAATTAGTAAATTAGCACGACAAATGTATCCTGGAAGATCTCAATTTCTCATAGAAGCCTATCAAGATGCTACTAGCAAACCTCATGGTTATTTATTCATTGATTTAAAACCAAAGACAAATGATCAACTACGTATTCGTACAGGCATTTTACCAAAAGATACACATTATGTCTATATTGATAAAGCAGTGTATGAACAAGAACCAACTCATTTGACCATTCGCAGTCAAGATGTCTAAACGTATTCGAGCGAACCAGCCGTTTCTTCATTTGCTTGCACGCAGTGGGCCTAAACGACGTAAATCCTTGCTACAGCAAGCTACAAAAGAGGAATTAACAAGCTTGTTTGAAATTTGTTTGAATATATTGCAAGGACATTTACCCTTAAGCTCAAAACGGTTTAAGGAATTTAAACGTGAACGTCATACGCTACGTACTCTAGCAGATAAGAAGATATCCCTTCGACGAAAAAAGAAGTTGATTAATCAGAAAGGAGGATTCATTGGAGTTATTGCTAGATTGGCATTGCCCTTGTTAGCCAAACTACTGCTAAAATGAAACATACGATGAAAATGGTCCTCATTCCTGAATATGAATATAAAATGTTGCTAGAAAAGAAGGGAAAAGATGGTGAAATCAAAACGAAAGTGAATAAACTTTTACGTGGGAAACGAACACGTGAAAAGGCTATAGAAATGTCTCAACTTCTTGGTCGTCATTTACGAACAAGTCAGTCTAGGCAGCAAAAGCCCTCATCATCATCATCACCACCTGAAAAGCCAGAAAAGTTATTTTTAAGTCATTTTCAACCTATCTATCATGGAAAAATAACACAACTTTTAGCCGAACTGAAGAAATATGGTGTAAAATGGACAGACAAGAATGAACTTGTGTTGAAAACGGGCGATATTATAGCAAATTCCAACATGGTTGATTTGATGAAAGAAGCATTGGTGGCGACAAGAAGAAAAGAACGAGCCATACCACCATATGGCTGGCATCCATTTATCCAGGAAATTGTAGATGCTAATATTCCAAAAACAATGTTTAGTAAAAAGACTACTCGTGACGACATTACAACAGAAATGAAACAACGTCAACAAAGACAGTTTCCTGTAGGATGGGAAAATTTTTAACATGGCTGAAAGAGCTATGTTGTTGCCAAGACACAACTATTCCTGTGAAAATAAGATGTACGATTGCTTGTTGTGAAGGAGAAGTCATAGATCATGTAGATCATCATCATGATGTGAAAGATCATTTACATACTTGGTCGAATGGCGCGCGCTATCGTGAAGTATATAGACAACGTCAACGCACCTATACCATTTAGTTCCCACCATCATGGAGTCAACAAGCTTTTACATTACTTTGCCTAGCAATGCGAGTATGAACTATTATCCCAACAACAAGGCTTCGAATAATAAAATTCGTATGCCTCGAACTATTTATCTGAATGGAAAATATGAAGTGGCTTTAGCTGAAATTCAATATCCACATACATGGACAACGATGAGACATGACATGGACTATTCTATTCAGTATCGACAACAACCACTGACAGAGACACTTGAGACTATTAATATTCCTTATGGCTACTATAGATCCATACAAGAAATATGTCAGGCAGTGAATGAAGAAGCGACTAATTCTATGAAAGATGAACTTAAAGAAGCTATTCGGATAAAGTATGATAAGATTAGACGACGTGTTTTTCTATTTCTAAATTATGGCTTTGAAGTGTCATTCTCCGCTGGATTGGCTGAGATTTTAGGATTTATCCCAGATCAATGGTATACTGAAACATGTACAGCTGACCATAAAGCGGATGTGAAACAGGGGTTTTATACACTGTATGTGTATTGTAGCATTTGTGAACCACAAGTTGTTGGTGATTATTATGTTCCCTTACTACGTTCTGTTGGCATACAAGGCCATGATGGCGATATTATCATGAAAACGTATGGCGAACCGCATTATGTTCCTGTAAACACGTCCAAATTTGACGTGATAGAAATGAATATTAAGGACGACACAGGCCATAATGTTCCATTTCAAACTGGAAAGGTGATCTGTAAACTTCATTTTCGACCAAAAGCATTATGAAAGCTTATACACACGATCCGTCTGCATATCGCAACCATTTTCTTCGTCAAGTGGGCGGGGAATTACCAGGATTCAAAGGAGCGCGAATCCAATATGGCGATGGTATTGGTTCAATACTGGGATCATTGGCTCGCAAAGCTATTCCACTACTTAAGGCTGGGGCTAAGATCGTTGCGCCACATCTTAAAAAGGCTGCAAAGAATGTCGCGAAAGATGTGACGGGCCGAGTAGCAGAACGTGTGTTTGGTGAACGTGTGTTTGGAGAACAAAAGCGTGTGCAACCGACGAAACGTGCCAGAAGACGAAAAACAGCCAGACGGATAACATCAAAATATCGCAAAGATATCTTTTGAAATCATGTCTCTCATTCATAATCATTCGTGTGAATGTAGTCTTTCTCCATTGGAATGGTTTCACGTACCACCAACGCAAACTGCCGTAGAGAAAAGTTATAATGTTGACTATCAACCACTTACAAGCATTAGAGAAGGCGCTCCAATAGAATTCTACATTCCTGCGAGTACAGAAGAATATCTAGATTTAAAGAACAGCAAACTTCATATTGTATGTCGCATTCTAAAGGCTGATGGAACAGAGTGTGGCGCAGATGATAATGTCTCTTGCATCAATGATGTGTTTAATGGGTTATGGTCTAATATTGAATTGTTTCTGAATGATCGTTTGGTTTCGCATAGCAACAATACTCATGGTTATACCAGCATTATCTCTCATCTCATCCATGATTCGGAAGAAAGTCTACATTCTGAGCGCTCTATGCGTCTCATGTACAAGGATACTGCTGGGTCAATGAATAGCCATGAGGTGAAAAGACCTAATCATGAACAATATGTATCCGGGTTTCATGTCAATGCCGACGGTGGTGACTTGGCTGAGCAAGGCAATAATGGCTTACATCATCGTTATTTACATACTCGTCTTAGCCGTGATGTTATGCTCGCAGGTGGTTTAAGGATAGATTTGTTTGAGCAGGATCGTTATCTTCCGAATGGCATCAGTTTGAAATTGCGTTTCCATAGACAAAAAGATGACTATGTATTGATGGCTGCAGATAATACCTATAAGGTAGAAGTGAAAGAGGCATTTTTAACCATTCGCAAAGTGAGGGTGAGTCCAGGTATTCAGTTAGGACATACAGATGCATTGATGAAAAGTCCTGCCAAGATCATCATCACTAGAAAAGAATGTAAAGTCTTAGCTATTCCAGCAGGATTTCAGTCTTTTGTGAAAGATAACATCTTTTTGGGTCAATTACCAAATCGTATTGTCATTGGTCTGGTTCATAATGAAGCTTTTGGTGGATCAGTATTGAGGAATCCATATGATTTCAAACATTTTGATCTGGACTATATGCAACTGTACACGGATGGTGAACCAGTTCTATCCAAACCTCTCAAGCTTGACATTACACAGAACAAATACCTGAACGCTTTTGAAACGCTTTACAAATCGTTTGATCGATTGAATGGTGAGAAAAGTTCCATTATAAAACGGGAAGATTGGCCTAGAGGTTATGCTTTATTTTCGTTTGACTTAACACCGGATTATGATGGTGATCATTTCCCCCTGAACAAGCATGGGAATTTGCGGCTAGAAATGAACTTTGCTACGGCTTTGCAACCTACAATCAATGTCATTGTCTATGCTGAATTTGACAACATTATTGAGATCAGTGCAAATCGCAGCATCCAATTCGACTACCAGTCATGAACACGAAGCAGATTGATGCCATATTGAGTCGTGATGTCATGACCAAAGACTTGTTTCAAGGCGTGTTTGCCATGGACCAGTTACCGTCTTTACAACGCGGCGCCTATGTGATCAACACAGACGATCAAGATGAACCAGGAGAACATTGGGTGGCAGTGTATTATGATAAAGACCCTGCAGAATATTTTGACTCTTATGGACTGTTCCCTCTCGATGATCGTTTAGACATATTTTTAAGAAATGACTATATGTATAATTCTATCTCATTACAAACGCCAATATCATCGTCATGTGGTTTTTCTTGTGTATATTATATATTACATAGAGCTCGAGGTCAGAGTATGTTTGATATTGTGAATATATTAAAAAGAAAGGATGGCGATTTTATTGTAAAGGACTTTGTATATAGACATTATAAACCATTGTTTTATTAATGTTGTTGTTGTTATATTAGTTAAGTTGTAGTTAAGTTGTTGTTGTTATATTAGTTAAGTTGTTGTTGTTAAATAAAACAAACCAAGTTTTCAAACAGTCTTGTTTATTGTGTTCTATTTACAAAGTTTACAAACACTATTTACAAAGTTTACAAACACTATTTACAAACTTTTATTTACAAAGTCTATTTACACTATTTACAAACTCTTAACTACAAACTTTTATTTACACTATTTACAAATTCTTAACTACAAACGCTATTTACACTATTTACAAAATTCTTAACTACAAAGTCTATTTACAAAGTTTACAAAGTCTATTTACAACCACATTCATTTTTTCAATACATTCATCAATGCATGCCATTCATTAGAATCTAAATTGATACAGGTATCATAGACATTACATCCATGTTTGTAAATGCTATGAAAGCTCACATAACGCACATCACCAAACTTTATCACTTTCACAGTAACATGTTCAGACAGTTTCAGTTCATATCCTTCTTCTAAGTCAATGTCCATCACACGCATAGGTTGTGGCAGCTCAATGGATTTGGTACCCCGCATAAGTTGTATTCCATACTCTTTGAATTCAAGCGTTAGGTTCTTTCCAATCCAATGCTTGTAACAGCGCGTTCCATTCCACTGTGCTGAGGGTGATGATGTCGTAGTGTTCTGTAAGCTCGTCATATTGGCGAAATTGTACAAACACGTCTAGACCGTTCTCAGTCACACGCACTTCTTATTCATTTGAGACTGCTAGGAGAAAGCCGGGTATTCTCAACTTGTCTAGATGATCCTTCAACACGGATTGGTCATCAAGCGATAGGACGAGATACTGTCCAAAATGTCGTAGCACAATATCATCACATAAGTTTCTCATGTATGAGAATCCATATGTCATGGGTTTATAATCCAACACATAGTCTTCCATCTCGTTCATGTATTTTATACTCGGATGATGTTGAACAGCGGATGTTGTATCGCTTCTAGGAATCGTAAGGCTGCGTGCCAGTTCTTGATATCAAAGAAGATCAACTGTGCATAGGGTGTATCTGGCACAACTCCATTATAATCCTTTGGATAATCCTGTAAAAGATTTCTACAGAATGTCACACGTATCTTAGAATCATATTCAGCCACCGTCACTTCCAGTTTATTTTCAAGTCTACGTTTAAACCCAGGTTCAAGCGGTATGTTTTTAAAGTCTTTCCACACTTCAGGTTTAAACCGATAAGCAGAACTTCTCCGAGAACCCATCATCACTTCATTCCTCTCATTAACTTTAAGGTAAACACCATCGTCCAACATGAGTGCATTCATGATTGTTACCTTGTTATGACTTGTCGTCTTGTCTGCGAAGCCTTTTATCCACTTCTTTCACCTGCTTCTTCAGCATTTTCCATTCAGGTATTGTCAGCAAAATTCCCTTTTTTGTTGGACGGTTTTTTCCAGTCCCCTCATCTCTGAGGTATTTGCGAATGTTTATCACACCTTCATTACTTTGTTTCATAATCTTGATATACTTTCCATTGCCTAGAGAAAGCATTCCATCCCACGACTGTGGTGTTGGTGCCGTCGCCGTCGCCGTCGCCGTCTCCACTTTTAATTTCTTGATGGTAGTGTCAGGATGTTTCACATTCATGTCTTTCACCGTATCTGCTAGAGTATCCATATCCGTTGTTGCAGATCTTTTCATGTTGACGCTTCAGTGTTCACACCTCAACTGACTCTCAAGTTGAAGTGTCTCCCCCTTATATACTGTAATGCCCATGCGCCAACGTGGAATAGCCATCACTCATCACATATCGCTTGTCATCAAAGGGGGAGAGAGCCACTTTCCTCAACTTCTCCGAGAAGATCTGGTGGTCATGACTTCGAATGATGTGTCCTGTAGTTATCGTTTGCGTTTGGTTGAACAAACTGTCTCTATACTGCTGATGTTTCATACGTCTTTGACACGCGCGAGTGATGCCTTTAGCCGTACGTTTTTCTTTCCCACCATACATCATACTATACATTTTCGGCCGAAGTCCAACAAACACTTCAATGGGAATGCCCGCCGTCTCATCTTTCATTTTCCCAAGCACTTTCTTGTTCACGTTGGAATGCAGGAAATGATCTGGGGGATAGTCACTTGTGTCGAACAAGTCAGCATCGTCCTGCATGTCTTTGTAGATATCTTCCGTTTCTATGTCATAACATAGACTGTCGGTGTCGCTGAACAACAGCTTGGCGTCGGCATACTTGGTCATGATGTAGTTGTAATGAAAGTGGAACATGAGCACCTTGCTGAGGTCGAGAATGGTGAAACCAACTTGAATGGGTTTATCCAGAAGCAGATCCACTTTGCGCAAATGTACCGCGGTTAAATCTTCGTTGAAAATTCTAAATTTGTGGAAGGAAGGTTTGGCCACAAGTTTCTTGAACCGCTTTTCCTGGTAAACGAGTTCCACATTCATGCGCTTTCTCACATTTTCCATGGTTTTGCCAAACACAGAGTTGTTCATCAATTTGAAGAAGTCTTTCTCAAACGGGTTCTTGGCCAACTTTCTCTTTTCCGTGTTTAAGGAGATGTATTTCGCCAACCATTTGCTCTGCGCAAACATGATGGCACGATGCACCTTTGTAACTTTCAATCCCAGTGAGACATATTGCTGTAAATTTCTATAATGAAGCACATATTTCTTCTTGTCGCATAGGTTAGGAATGAGCTTTTCACTAGGTTTGCCTTTCATGTTTAGATCTTTCCGTAGCTTCTGACTATGTTTTGACAATTCTCCCACTTTCACACATTTCCGTTCCGGAGCCACTGGGTAGTGATTATGATGATCATGGATTGCATATGGGTATTCCAAATCCACTTCTAAAATGTACCCAATCTCATCATCTTCATCCACATCCATAAAGTCAATGGATTCTGGCTCGCTCACCCACATAAATCCACTTTCCGGCATGCTTTGCGACATGGCCCAGCCATATAAGTTGTTTGCATCCAGGTACGTCAAGTAGTTGGTCGGTTTCAAGGGATCGTAATCTGCTACGTAGGGGTTATTTGCTTTCGCATACTTGTGTGTGATGACAGATATTCCTCCACGTAGACCTTGTTCAACCATTTGGTACATGTCAATGTCGTTGATCAATTCCAATTTCACCTTTGTCGCTTTCAACATGGCATCCCAGGACAGTCCTGGCGCTGTATAGTAGTGAGCAGGATCCAATTCATACGTGTTGAGACATGCGTGACGAAAGTTTTCAAACACGTCAGCCAGCAGCAACACATCTGATTTCAGGTACAGGTCATGGTATTCGCCAAATGTAGTACAGTGGAATGTCTCCCACACCTTCTGCGCATGCGCATAATCCTCATCGCTAATGTCTTCTTCACTGAGTAGACTGTAAAACTTGTCTTTGGACGGCAGTTGTGTTTCAGCAAACTTGGATGGCTCATCCACGTAATCATAAGGGTACACTCCCTTTCTCAACAGTAAATCTTGTTGGTCGCTATCGTGAATGTGTGACGTCATGTGATAAAAGTTGTCTTTCCCTTCTGCTGCCAGGTTGAATACCAGCTTCTGTAGAGAAGTACTCATGAACTGATAACTGTCTGTAAATTTCAGATTGCTCATGGTGAATGCAATATATTTCTCAACGGTGTTGGGAATGACTGTAATCCTTTCGTTTTTGAACTTTCCAATTTCTTCCATGATCAAATGGCTGTCATAGCCTCGTAAATTGTGGAAAAACACAGGAATGATGAAAGAATCTTCAACATCCTGCTGATCTTTTCGAAATCGAAATTGCAAATTGCATTGACTATGTACAGCTCCACGGTATTTGCCATTGATATGGTCATGATCTCTCACATGATCTGCTCCTAGAGGCTCATGACAAATGTAGCAATCTGTGGCGTTCTTATAATGCTCTTCATCTTCATGAGTCATCACCATTTTCTTTTTCTGTTGTAAACCATGCACAATACGATCACGCTCATTCACCATATGGTCTAAAAAGACTTTCACAGCATTATCGCCTCGATACATGACTGGTGCACGTGTATCATACTGGCTCACAACCACATAGGCGAAGCTGTTTGGACGATGATGTTGATACTTGTCTCCTTCATGCTTTTTCGTGAAGCATTCAAAGTCTGCATAAATGACAAACGGCGCTCGCTGTTGTTTGGCTACATTCTTGAACTTGATGAAAGGTTCCTTGGGGAATGATAAACGTTGTGCGCCATGCTTGCCACACACTTCACGATGCTTGTCTAACATATCTTGTCGCATAAACCCATGAAGACAGTTGAAACAATAAAAAGCTGCATGCTGATGGTTTGATCGATAAGCCATCAGTCTGCTGAAATTCTTGATGAGGCAGTAATGTCTTGTCTTGTCATTGCTAATCAAAAGTAAGTTGATTTCTCTGGCGCTGGTGTTTCGACTCAGTTGTATGGGAACAACGACATCATGTTCATATCCAAACACGTTAATGGACACATCGTTCTCCTTTTCAAACTTTGGAATGTCTGTAATCGGTGTTGGAAATGTCATGCCTTCCACCTTCAATTCGTTCTCAAATGGTGTGTAATGACTCACGCGGCAAGGACTGTTTGTTGAAGGGTGAAGGTGAGCCAATACAGACCATAAGAAACATTTGTTGTCTTTATTCTGAATGTTTAACACACCTTTTGTACTCTTTACTTTCTTCGGTAGTGGGATAAAACTGCTCGCTTCCAGTGGCGCTGACGTAGCTGTATGCACTTCAATGAATAATATGTTATCCAACACCCAACCAGAACCTTGTCGCTCATGTTCATCAAACCTGGTAAACAATTCTTTATAGGCTTCTGGCAAGTCCTTCTCAATATCTGCTGGATTGTATGCTGCATATGTCGGACTACTGATGAAGGCATTATCCACTTGTTCTACCATCACGCCTTCAACATTTGGTGTCATTTTCTTGAAGCGTGCATGTACCACAATGTACCATTTCATGCCACGGTTTAACGTTTCGAACAAATGTCTCTTGATTCTATTCTCTTGTTGTCGCATTTCAAGTAGCAAATCCGATCCATCTTCAGGCTCAAACCGTCTTTCCTGCGCGTTTTCACCAAGACTCACTCTTCTGCCTCTGCCTACTTGTCCTGTCTCTTTCTTTCTTTGTTCTTCATGAGACACATTTTCCATCTCAACACATGCATGTGTCTCAAATGCATCCAAAGATGGAAATATTTTAATACATTCACCGCAGAGGACTGGATCAGGTCTTTCAACATCATCTTGTAAGGTCTTTCGTCTCTTGGCTTCAATCTGCTCAACAAGCTCTTCACGAGCACGTTTCAACCTAGCTGGTTTACATCTATGTGTCACGAACACTTCCAGAGATGGAAATGTCACATCACAATCATGACAGTAGACTGTTGCCATCGTTGTTGTTTCTTCAACTGCTAGAACTGAAATGAAGTAAAATATACGTTTCACTCTTCCTTTTATACCACTTCAATGGTTTGTTAACTCAGCAGAATGTATCACTAGTTGACTAGTTAACATGTTTCACTCATGCTTTTATTCTACTTCCATGTAATCAAAATATGGTGTGTAACTTTGTTCAAAAATTGTTCAAAAATGCTGACTCAGCAGAATTTTACTTGTGTATATGAATATCTCACTTACAGTTGTACAGTTGTACTGCTGCACAGTAGAGACATCTAGCGGTGAAGTTAAATGGTCTGCCAAATGGTATTCATCCGCGAAGAAGCACTGTAATGGTGAAATTTTCAGTCAACTATAACGAAAGTTATAACGAAAGTTATCACAATTTTAAGTTAAAATGGCGGTAAAAATGCATACAGCCAGCTGCGCAAATAGCCTATGACTACTTTATAACAAAACTTTACATAAAACTGAATCAAATGGTGAAATTTTCATATAAATCGACCAAGCATAATGAAAGGTATTGTTTTACAAAGTTTCAATTAAGCAAATAACCAAAGTTTGTTTACAAAGTTTGTTGACAAAGTTTGTTTATAAAGTTTGTTTACAAATTTTGTTTACAAAGTTTGTTTACAAAGTTTGTTTACAAAGTTTGTTTACAAATTTTGTTTATAAAGTTTGTTTACAAAGTTTGTTTACAAAGTTTGTTTACAAAGTTTGCTTACAAAGTTTGTTTACAAAGTTTCAATTATGTAAATAAGTCAAGTTTGTTTACAAAGTTTGCTTACAAATTTTGTTTATAAAGTTTGTTTACAAATTTTGTTTATAAAGTTTGTTTACAAATTTTGTTTACAAAGTTTGTTTACAAAGTTTGTTTACAAAGTTTGTTTACAAATTTTGTTTATAAAGTTTGTTTACAAAGTTTGTTTACAAATTTTATTTATAAAGTTTGTTTACACAGTTTGTTTACAAAGTTTGTTTACAAAGTTTCAATTATGTAAATAACTAAAGTTTGTTTACAAAGTTTGTTTACAAAGTTTGTTTACAAAGTTCACTTTTTATTTATAAAGATTCAATAAACACTTACCGAAATAGTTGTCACTGGATGCCATCCCTGGATCTGATGTGATTCAATTGCTTCCTTGCTCCACTTACCGAAATGACTGTCACTGCTGTATGCTCATCCCTTATATACCCCTCTGATGGAACTGAAGCTGACTTGACAGAATGTTGCTCGCCTAGGGGGGGGGTCGGTTTATAGTATGTCCTGAGGGGGGGGGGGTCGGTTTATAGTATGTCCTGAGGGGGGGGGGGTCGGTCGACCCAAAAAATGAAAAATGTTCAGAATCGTCTGAAACGGATAAATATGCAAAAATCACAATTTCGAGGGGGGGGGGGGTCGGTCGACCCAAAAAATGAAAAATGTTCAGAATCGTCTGAAACGGATAAATATGCAAAAATCACAATTTCGAGGGGGGGGGTCGGTCGACCCAAAAAAATGAAAAATGTTCAGAATGGTCTGAAACGGATAAATATGCAAAAATCACAATTTCGAGGGGGGGGGGGGGGGGGTCGGTCGACCCAAAAAATGAAAAATGTTCAGAATCGTCTGAAACGGATAAATATGCAAAAATCACAATTTCGAGGGGGGGGGGGGTGGTCGGTCGACCCAAAAAATGAAAAATGTTCAGAATCGTCTGAAACGGATAAATATGCAAAATTACAATTTCGAGGGGGGGGGGGGGGGGGGGGTCGGTCGACCCAAAAAATGATAAATGTTCAGAATCGTCTGAAACGGATAAATATGCAAAAATTACAATTTCGAGGGGGGGGGGTCCTGACTTTTTAGGGTCTGTTGCCATGGTTACACTGATTGACAGGTGGAGTTCGTTGGCTTCATGATGATTGACTAGGCCAACACTTTCAAGCAACTTTCGCTCCAGACTTTCGCTCCAGACAGTATGACGTCATTATGACCTCATTATGACCTCATTATGACCTCATGGATGGCCGCGCCTATCCTAACGCTTATCATGACGTCACTTCCGCTCATGACAACACTTCCGGTCCAGACAACACTTCCGGTCCAGACAACACTTCCGGTCCAGACAACACTTCCGGTCCAGACATGATGACGTCACTTCCAGACAGTATGACGTCACAAAGTGACCCAGAACCGGCGTTTTCACCCTACTGTTCTTGATGCGCATGGCAACCAATTTGTACTTGAGTGCTCGGACCCCCGTTAAGTTGCATAATAAGGTGACAGACGGAAAGAATGCATTTTGTATATAGAGCCCTCCCGTCTGAACTTCGTTCGGAACCGAGAAAAATATAGGATTGTGAGGAGAGTTTTTTCGCTGTCGTAGACGAGCTCATAAAAATTGTACACTTTTCATGGTTGATTTAGATGCTGATAATTGATAGATTAATGAGCAAGACTTACATCACGACTATAAAAATGCTGTAAACATTACTATCAATCACTGTACTTTGAGCTCTAATGACAATGTTAAAAGCTCGGGGACCCGACTTCGGGCATATTTTTAGCAAATGGAGGCAAAACGATAAAATAACTGAAGTTTCGCAGAACTGTGCCTTAGCTGACATTTTTACGCAGTCTTTGCAAGATTATGTTTAATTACCACTTTATCAAAGTTTTATTACTACCTTCTTTAAGTTTATCGACGCAAAGTGGTTTCAAATAGTGATTTCTTCATTAATTATCAGATTTTAAGGATTCCCTGAAACATTTCAGAAAATTTGTTGATTTGACAGAGAGGATGCTGTTAAAACAAGGCTGCGCACATCGCTGCTGTACATGTAGCGTTGCACCCTATATTCTTTTGCTCGTAACTAAAACATTGTCATATTTTTTTCTGAAACTGGGCAACAGAACACAGGTATAACCGGTTCCGGGACTATTTCTTACTTCCGGTAAAGCTTAACGACAACCGTTTTAGGGTCTTTTAGGGGCTAAAGGATAACCCCGCATTCTTTTGCTCGTAATTATTTTTTATTATTGGGTCGTGTGCGCAAAAACGGTATCAAGATTTAGAGAAAAAGTAAAAAAGTGACATTACCAATAAAAGAAAGCTATATTTTATGTTCAGACATATCGTATATCCTTAATTAATCCGTAAATTAAATAATTTAGTTAAAATATATGAATGTGTGCGTTATGTATATGTGTAAAAAAACCATAGTCCCTTTTACAGATCCAGCGCCATTTTGAAACTGAGGGGGCAAGGGGCTCTTGAAAGGGGTATAAAACCAACCACCAGTTGGCAACGGAACTATTTTTTTGTGAAAATGTTTCTGTAAAAGGTACCTATTACCATCTAGAGTTCTACCGTTAAAAGAACCTAAAACGATTGTCGTTAAACCCAACCGAAAGAAAGTCATACAGAAAGATAGTCCCGGAAGTGGTTACAATTGTGTTCTATAGTCTGGTTCTAGAAAGACATGACGCTGTTTTTTTTAAGTTTTGGGCAAACAACAGGTTGAGGCGATAACATAGGTTTGTTGTATTGCGGTTAATATATTATATATAAAATGTCTGAATGTAAAAATCTCGACGGTTTCGGAAATGTCATTTTTTTTGTTTGGAAATCGTAATTCGGCTGATCACGCGACCCACTGACAAAAAATTAATTACTAGCCGTGTATTCTTTTTGGAGTTACATTTGGACCGAACCAGAAGGATCAAAACATCCGGTTCTGGTTTTAGTTACGCTAGTAAAAGAACAGGTTTACCCGACCCAAAAAATGTAAACAATTCAAATGGAAGGCGGGAAAATGGATGAACTGAAAATTTTTGTTCAAGGATTTGAAACTTCCAACGCCATATTATTATCCATATTTGTTTACAAAGCCCTCTTGATGGAGTAAATAATAGCTCAATAACCGAAAATAAACAAAGAAAACAAAAAAACTCTACAGTTTGGCAGCCATTTTGACATTATCATGTGATGTCACGTGAGGTTAGGAACTTAACCGGCAGTAACCTCGGGTACGGACCGTTATAACTGGTTCCAGTTAAATCTGAAAAGAATTAACTGGTAGTTCTAGAACCAGTTATTAGACCGGTAAATAGTTTTGCCCAAAAGAATACACGCTAGAATAATATAGGGTGCGTTTCTTTCTGACTCAAATAACGTCTTTATACATTCTTAAAAAATTCAGACGTTTTTCTCTGCATTATAAATATCTGCAGAATGCATAAATCGTATCTGACTTTCAGGTTGGAGAAAACAGACTCGGACTAAATGAAAATGGCGGCTGAAAGCACTTGGGATATGAATTTTTAATGAATACTTGACAAGCCTTAACAAGGGCTTTTTGAACAACCGTTGGTATCTTTTTTTTTTTTTTGACAGAGATCGGGTTTCTTGTGTCATCTCCTCCACGAAACTTGGGGCTAAGGTAGAACTTGATATGTGCATGACACTTTTCATTTTCGCCTTCGATTTCGTTTTCGTGTTTAAAACGCCATGCGAAAAGAGTGTATTTTTGCAAGTAAATGCGGATTTAACGCGCAGGACAGAACACACAGTTGCTCAGCTTTGTGCGAGTTCTCACTGCGTAAACAGATAACACGGCGTGTGCCTGATCAGTCAATAAAAACTTAAGTCAACAAAAACCAAACACTACTCGGCTTATAAGACATATTTAAGCTGTGTTGTTTGCAATATAATATTCAAGAAACAACCCATTGAAGGAAGTATTTTTGCGTTCTAATTTTTGTCAAGTGTTTAACATTTCGCTGGCGAAATTAGGTTCCAGTTTTGAAATGAAAATTTTGTATGATATTTATGAATTAAAGATAAAAATATCTCTTTGTGTAGTTGTGTTGTAAGTTCTGGTTAAAGCATAATGTTAAATGGTGATAAATTTAAGCCTAAGCAGGATCTCTTATTTTCGCTTAGTTTCGACCACAAACATCCCGTTGACAAACCCCATTTCCCTGTTGTTTGACTTATATCAATGTCAAAACAAAGTTGATCAATACTAGGGCAATATCACTGTTTGAATCACCCTCAAAAAGTGGCCAAAGCGCCAACATAGTTTCGTCAGCCATGTTTATTCTACAAAAATTCATAATGTGTTTTTGTTCAGCATTCTTCAAAAAAAAATATAATTTATTCTGAAAACAAATATACGTCAGAAAGAAACGCACCCATAGGGACCGTGAAGCAGACGAAGTATTTTTAAACAGTGTTTCTGTTCTTACAGGACGTTGTCCGTCTTCCAGTTTGGTGACTGCTATTTTAGTGTGTGGAAAATTTTTTTTTTTTACGAAGGGCGTTTTTTAATCAACTGATATATGAGTTTAATGTTGACCTTGTTGCACATGTGAGCGATAAAATGAAATTCCGTATCTCGCCGTTATGTAAGAAAACATTTCTAATGAGGGGGCACCATTTAGGCACGAGTAAACGCGTGAGCGTGTCCCTAGAGGTAGCGAAAGTCTCCAACAAGCGGAACTTGCGACATTTCCGATAAGCGAAATCACTTTTCGATACCGCTGACCTCAATAAGCCAAGCACACTTTGGGCGTTCCGAATAAAATGCGCAAAAATTGTGCGTTTCAGATACAAAGTGAAAGAAATTATAGAGATGTCGGCCTAAATATCAAATTTATCTTGCACCAAAGCAGCCCGTATGCTATTTTAAAAATTAAGTAACAGTTTGAACAAAAAGTTTCAGTTTCTTATATGTTCCGAGTATGAGCTGTTTTTGCTTCGAGTTTATTTCTTGTATATTTTCTATCATTCATTTTTTCCCAGTTCCCTCAGTCGAAATTCAAAATTCTTGCGCATTTTATTCGAAACACCCGGTGTGATTTGAGTTATAAATTGACTGCTGGAAACACTCAGAATTCAACAAGATCAATGGCTAAGCAGTGTAATATCTTGTGAGCGTGAAACCTGTGTAGACTTGGCAAAGTTCTGTCTGAAAGCATTGACTGCCTAATTTTTTTAATATGACACTCATCTTCCTTTTACTCGTCATTAAATAACTTCGTATATCTTTCTGTCAGAGCTGCGAAGCATTACATTGTTCGGTTAATAGGGGTCACCTTCATTTGATCTGGGGCGCGAATCCTGCATGCCAGTCCCTATTATTCAAACATTTACTGTAAGTTCATGCACAAAATACTCTTTTTGCAAACCAGGCACAATTTTTAATGGGCGACATATTTTTAATTTCTGCGTTAAAATACAGAAAAGTTAGCTTCCGCAGTCACCTGTCAAATGTTTGTTTACATTCCGGCCTTAAAATGTTACGTGTCCAAAGTCAAGTGACCAGAAATTTAAGTCAAAGTCAAATATGATACGAATTGCTTGAGGGTTGTGGTCCAACCTAGCAAAATCAAATACAGCGATTGTACGCCAGCGGGGGACATAGTCAGTTTCACTGATCTACTTGTTGAGGCAATTTTCAGGCTTCCGGTGGGGATAAAGCTTAAAGAAAGAAGTAAGAAAATGTACAAGAGGTTGTTGTCCTTTATTCAGGCTATTGGCCAAAACGGCTGTCCTGTTATTCGCCATCAAGGCTGTGTTCATGGCAACCCCGCTCCGCACCCCCCCCCCCCCTCTCCCCACGGTTTTCGTGGATACTCATGTCCAGGCGAATAAGACCTACCGGTTGTACAAACCCCCTCCAGTTCATTCGCAGTCTACTGAGACCCATGTTTTTCTTTAGCCCAACCGGCTCTGTCTCCGTTATGTATGTGTAAGTCAACACATTCAGGAAAGGCTACTCTTCCCACGTTTCTAGATTATTTTGACATTTGGCAAAAAGGTTCCCTAGGCAATCTCTCCAGACAGGCGTATTTTCCTTGGTCTCCCTACATAGGTTTTACAGACCATATTCAAAGTTCTGCCTCTCACGAAATGAAACAGATAAAGGCCAATACTACATTACTTGCTTCTTTTCTTCCTTTCCTCACCCCTTCCCAGATGTCAGGGCACATCGTCAGTGAAGCTGTAATATTTAAGTGATCGGTTCGGTAAAAACTGGCTAAATAAATCGAAGGCTTTAAGAGAAAACAAAGAAATCCTGTTTGTCCCTTGGGGGGGGGGGGGGGGAGGTCTATAGGATTGGCCTTTGTCCGTCCGTCCCTGTGTCACACTTTGGATGCTGTTTTGTTTCCACGCAAGTTCTCCGTAACTATTTATCCTAGGCATATGCACCTTGCGCAATGAAAATATATATATTGAAGTTGTGCAACGTCATGTTACCATTCAAATCGGCCAAAAATAACCAAAATGGTGACTTCTCAAAAACTGTAATCTCTTGAGATAACTGCAATGTAAGACTTGGCTGTTTTTCACGCGAATTCTCCGAAATTATTTATCCTAGGCATATGCTACCTTGCACAGGGAAAATATTTATTGAAGTTGTGCAACGTCGTGTTATTTTTCAAATCGGCCAAAAATTGCCAAAATGGCGACTTGTAAAAAAATTGTGATCTCTTGAGATAACTGCAATGTAAGACTTGGCTGCTTTCCACGCGAGTTCTCTGAAAATATATATATATTGAAGTTGTGCAACGTCATATTATTTTTCAAATTGATCAAAAATTGCCAAAATAACGACTTGTGAAAAACTGAGAATTTTTTTTTTTAGGTAACTGTAGTGCAACACTTGTGCGCTTTTGTATGCGGGTTTGTCGCAAGAGAGAGGCAAATGCTTCAGTAGCTAATCTGATAATCTATTGAGCTTCTGTCACAAAGGCGCTGCACAATTCCTACGGACGTTCTTGTTTAAAATCACAACAAATAAATTGCACAGAACGTACCTCAGAGTCTGAGTCTGAAGCTCAGACCCATATTGGGAACATTGTGACTTGGTAAAGGTGATCCGAAGTCATTTTTTTGTCCCTCGTGGAACGGAGGGGTATAGTTTTGAACTTTTCGGTCTGTCTGTCTATCCGTTTATTTGTCCGTCTGTCACGCTTCAGTCTCCCGCGCCTACAGCCACATTAATAGATGGATTCGTTTCAGATTTTGCACACGGCTTCTCTGGACCCTTTCGCAGTGCAGGGACCAATAATTTTCCGTATCCGAAAAAATCGACAAAATGGCCGATTTTTCCAAATCGGCGCTGTACTTAGCGTACCTACGGCAGTCTCACCCACCTACTAGTTAATGGATTGATTTTCGTTTAAATGTTAGACACTACGTCTACCTATCCTTCCGCTTTTACATTTTGTGAAGTCAACACGCAACAGCCTTACACACACCATATCGCCCACGGGGGATAGACGTACTCCTAGAGACGTAGTCAAGTTTGGGAGATGTTTTCTGTGAATTTAACGCAGGTTGTACCAATGTGATTGTTAAATATCGAAATGGCGAGCTAAATCTGTTGTCACAGCGGATGATATATTTTTAGGCGATGTTACCGCGGAGGGTTTAATTACTGTCTGTAATTTTTGTGAATAAAAACTGATAAAAATTACGAAAAAGAGGTAAACACAGTGAAACCTTGGTATCTCGAGGTGGGTGGGATGCCAAAGATATCTGAGGCCAAGATAACCTTTAAAGAAGGTTTTGGATAGACAATAAAATGTTTGAGCTTTCCGAGTTTCAGATATTGGGGTTCCACTGTAAGTTTTTTTTCTTTTTTGGAGGGGGAGGGGGGGGGCGTTTTATGGATATTAAGCTTCTACTCTGAGTTTCTTTTTTTCTTTTTTGTTGTTGTTGGAGGTTGTTTCGTGGACTATAATATAATATATATATAACATAGTGTAATAACACCCAAGGCAAAAATTAAAATTCGTTAAAACAAAAACCGTGTCATCTGTTGCCAAATAAATCTCTTCCTCTAAGATTATTTCCTGTGTCATCAGTGATTTGTTTTGTTTGTTCGTTTTAGTTAAGCAATGGAGGTGTCTGAGGAGCAAGAGAAATTCGTCGAAAATCTTCTCCTTGAATCGGCGTTTGGGTGCCACAAAGAAGGCGTGCCGAACGCTTGTGAGCAACTGGGTAACCTGTTGTCCAAAGTGAAGAAAGATTACGATGCATCGAGAGCCGTGCATAAGCAGAACTGTGATGAGCGAAAATTCTCGCGTAGCTGTTTCGCGTACGCAAAGCTTGTGGAAGACCCTATATATAAAGCCGTGGATAAAGACCAGGCCTTGGAATATTACGGCAAAGCTTGCGACACGGGGAATGCCCTGGGGTGCCAGGCAGCTGGAATCAAGTTTTCGGATCCAAGGTTCCCTAACAGAGACTATAAAAGGGCGTTGGAATACTTTATCAAGGGTTGTGATACTTTTGACTTCAAGTCGTGCATAAATGCCAGCGAGTTCTATAGGCAGGGAAAAGTCGTGCCGAAGGATATGCCGAAAGCGTTAGAATATGCCGAAAGGGGCTGCCAATGCGGAAGCGTACCGGGCTGTATCAATGCTTCCATCATGCACAAAAGAGGTGATGGTGTGCCACAGAGTGAGGAACTTTCTCAGAAGTTTAAGGAACTAGGTGTTGACCGTATGAAACGAGAATTCGAAAAGAAACGCCTGATACATGATCCAGATTATAAACCTGCTTAGGGGGCGTTGTCACAATTGTCACACAAGAAATATTTATGTTGAGCGTTTAGTTGTAAACAGTTTCTCTTCATATAACAAAAATCATGAGGTGGTTTTCTGAGGTATTTTTTTTTTTAGGTATTCTGAGGTGTATCATTGTCCTTACGTCATGACCAAGCAGCTAAAAATAACTCAGAAAAGTATGCATCATTTAATTTGTGTTATATATTTATTTGTCTAGGCAATTCGTGTGGTGTTCGTTCGTTTTGGTCAAGTTCGCTGAATTTTTTTGTGTGATTATTGTGTGAGGTTGATTATTTTGAACTTTGTGTTTATAAATAACTGAATGCTTGAACGTGTTCTAAGACAACGGAGTAGAATACGTGTAGCAACTTGGCTATGAAAACATTTATTGAAGTTGTAAGTGCTTTGAGTGATCATGAATTTGGTATAAATTGGAAAATAAATTGTCGTTTCAATTAAGTGAACTATTATTATTAGTTTTTATGACCCGCCCGACGTTAGTCGGAGGCTCGTATAGTTTTTGCCTTGTTTCTCCGTCCGTCAGTCCGTGCGTAATGTTTTGGGTGCTCAAGTTTGTGTAATGAAGATGTGCACTTCCTCTTTTGACCGAAATCGGCTATTGTCTCAGGCCGTGATGAGTGTATGAACTTAGACAACTTTTCAGTCATATTTGATGAACAGCTTGAAGTTTTGTGTAATGAACTTGCGCTAGGGATTTTTACCTATAAATCCCAAAGCCATTGGAAATGATTAGATATACAATGAAGATGTGCACCTCCCCTTTTGACCGAAATCGACCGATGGGTCAGGCCGTGGTTAGTGACTGAACTTAGGCAATTTTTCAGTCATATTTAATGAACAGCTTGAAGTTTTGTGTGTGCTAGCGATTTCTGTCTATAAATACCAAAGGTAGTGGAAATGGTAAGATATATAATGAAGATGTGCACCTCCTGTTTTGATCGAAATCGACCGATGGGTCTGGCCGTGGTTAGTGTCTGAAGTTAGGCAATTTTTCAGTGATATTTAATGAACAGCTTGAAGTTTTGTGTAATGAACTTGTGCTAGCGATTTTAAACTGTGAAACTTCACAGTTTTTACCATCACAGTTTTTCTTGAATGTACGCAATCTTTTTGCATGTTACAATTACCGTATCATGAATTATTCATTTAAAATTTCGTTTAGGGCGGGTCATTCGTGTTCCTCCAGGACACAGTTCTACTTTTTTTTGCCTCGACGAACAATGTCTGTCCGGTCGTTTCACACTGTTCCCTGTTCCATACTACATCTCTACTAGATACTACATATTATATCGCCAACTTTCGTTATAGATTTTGGTGTTCGTGGAGAATATGCTGAAATTCTGTAGCGTCGCATTATTTTTCGGATTTAGAAGGATTTTTTTTAAATTTTATGATCTTTGCATTTGAAAACTGTTATATTAGCAATTTGTCAAAAGTAGAAAATAGAATAAAAAATTACATTCTGTATCGCGTTGTGTCAAGAGAACACATAGATATATATATAGCAGATGTGCAACGTCATATTAATTTTGAAATCGGCCAAAAATAAAGGATAGGCGCTTGGTCAGGAAAATGGAAATGGACAAAAACTTTGCAAGACCTCGGAAGTTCTCAGAAACTGTATATAGATGTTACAGTCAATGAGTGAAATCCGCCATTTCATGAAATGGCAAATCATTTTAGCTGTTTCGTGAAATGCCTGAAATCTTTTGCCGTTTCATGAAATGGCAAAACATTTTAACCATTTCGTGACATGGCTAAAATTGCAAGGCTTCATTACACAATATGGCAATACAATCAGGCAATCTGTGAAACAGTTTTTGGTGGTCTTTTATTTATTATATCAAGGGGTCTTTGAACTCCTTTTAACCACATATTACCCAGATATTAATCATCTACAAAAGACTTTTGTTCTCTTTTAATCATTAACTCAAACAGGCTCAAAAGCTCTCCAATTAAACCTGGGGGTATAGGACAATCCCGCCCCATACAACCCCTCACCCCCCCCCCCGAACAATTTCCCCGAGGACTATTCCCCCCACTAAAAACACCTTAAAATCAAAAATGTGAAATGATCTGTGCGGGTGTTTCCTCGGATTCCTTAGCCTTGCAATTATAATGAACAAACACTCCAGTTACTGGTTGTGCAATTGCAACTGCGTACATGAAAGGCAAAGCAACATAATTGAAAAGTGCAATTACAAGATGAAAGGACAAATTCCTGCATTCAGTTGAAATATAAAAGGTATGTAAATTGCAATTGCGACAATGTTGAAGGGACAATTACATCGCCTCCAATTAGAAGATAAGAGGACAATAATTTGTAAAAATAAATAGAGAGAAAAAATATAAAGAAAAGAAAAAAATGAATTGGGAGGGGGGGGGGGAATGGATGAACCAAGTCAGGAAATCGTACACCAAGACAAACCAGTGGTTGCAACTAGTAACTTGGATATTGCCACCACTCACTCAGATATGGCCGCCAGTAATTTGGATATCGCAACTGGTAGCTCAGATGCCCCTTTTAACGACGTGTTAGAATCGTCCGAGCCTCCACCATTGAATCCAAATGTAAAAAAGTTAAACTTTTGGAGCATTTTGTTCTGATAAAGATTCGCTGAAATGTCTAACTTTTCGAATTTGTCACTAAAAACCGGTGAGATTATCGCAGAAATATGAAGAGTATGAAAAAGGTTGATTCTGTACTGGTATTTGTGTGGTGATGGTGTCAAAGTTTGAAAATAAAAAGTTCAAATTATTCTGTTTTTGTTTTTTGTTTTTTTTTAAAGTCTGGTTTGCCATTTCATGAAATGGCAAAGCGGAAATTTTAGCGATTTCACGAAAAGGCTAAAAAGTTTAGTCATTTCATGAAACGGCAAATGATTTCAGGCATTTCACGAAATGGCTAAAATGATTAGCCATTTCGTGAAATGGCAGGTTTCGCTCATTGACTGTAACATATATATATATATATATTGCATAAGTAATTTTAATAAAATGTTCAAATAAAACAACAGGATCAGACAGAAAAACACAAAGGCAATAAAAAATGCAGGCTTGTCGGGTTGTTCAAGCAGAGTGGCGACAAAGAATGTGGTCATTAAAAACTAAGGAGGTCATACAGTTATGAAAAACAAAGAAACGACACACGTAGCATGGTATTTAATAATATTGCATCTCAAGGACCACTGTTGTTTATTATATATATTAATGACACATGTGACTCCATTATCAACGAAATTTTGCTTTTTGCTGATGACACAAAGTTATATCAAATTGTCAATAATAATTATAATAAAAGTCAATTACAGAAGGATTTAAATACAGTTATGAAGTGGAGTGACAAATGGCTGTTAAAATTCAATAAAGATAAATGCAAGCTTCTAAGCATAAGCAGTGAACCTGGCTATAAATACTATTTAAAAAGTGAAACTTCTGAGTATCAAATAAAGGATGTAGCACACGAAAAGGATATTGGAGTGATGTTCGATCGAAACTTACAATTCGAAAAGCACATCAACGACAAAAACAATAAAGCAAATTATATGTCAGCGCTGATAAGAAGATCTTACAAATTTTTAAATGAACAAACATTTTCACCATTATATAAAGCACTGGTTCGTAGCCATCTCGATTATGCAAATAGTGTTTGGGCTCAGTACAAAGTGAAGTGGATACACGCTATTGAAAATGTTCAAAAAAGAGCAACCAGGTTTTTACCAGGAATGAAAGAGTTAACATATGAACAGAGGCTTAGGAAACTAAAGCTTCCGACCCTAGCCTATCGAAGATTACGAGGGGATATGATGGAAACATACAAAATAATGAATGGCATCTATGATAGTAACGTCGTTCCTGACTTAAAACGTAGGTCGAAAGAATGTCAACAAAGACTACGTGGTCATAGTCAAACACTAGCAAAGAGCAGGTCCAAAAAGAAGATCAGGAGTGAATCATTCACCCAGCGCATAGTCAGCATATGGAATGCTCTTCCACAATCCGTGATTGACTCACGCAGTGTAAATTCATTTGAGAACAGATTTTATAACTTCTTTGAAAGTGAAGAAATAGTTTATAACTATAGATCTCCGTTGTACTTGCAAAGCATTGGTCGAAATATTAAGCCATGGAGTGATAAAAACTGGGCTGGCAATAGAGGTTTAGCAACCTGGTGCCAGTACCATCCTAAGGTATCCTAAGGTAAGGTAAGGTAAGAAAGAAGCAGATGCCAAATGTTTGACACAAAATTACTGATTTCTTCATCCTGTAAGCGGGCTATTACAGGATCGTTGTAAACCTGCTTTTCCACAAAGTTGATAGGAGCAGTATAATTTCTAAGAATATCCTCAACGCCAAAGCCGTGAAATGGCATTTTCACGGTTTAATCACGGATGGGAAATTGTTAAAAGTGCGGTGTTTATGTCACAGGAAAGAGAGCAGATTCGGACTCTATGTATTTCCCAAATGCTTGCACTTTTGTGATTTTTCCTCTTATGATAACTTTTCTGGTTTTTAATGTCATGTTCAACCTTGGAATGTTGCGATCTTCAGAATTTATTAAATACATAAATATATTCTCCAGCCATTGGCATCTTTTACCAAATGATGGCAGACGGTAAACATATTTTTATGTGACTGATTTCTCATTTAAACGCATAAGAATGTTCATTTTGTATATGAGTTATTGAATTAACTGATCTATAAAATATACTGCTGTGGACAAAGTACAGCATTTTTTCTGTTGATATTAGTTGTTGTGAAATTATGGGCGATAAAATAGTTAACCATTTCCGGGTTTGGGAAAATGGGCGTTGTGTAGCTTCGTGTCAGCTCTTCCATAGACGTAGTCGGTGTACCCTAGTGTCAGAACTACGAAGCTTTCCATTGTTCCACTAATAGGGGTCAACTTCAGTTTATCTGAGGCACGAATTCTGCATACCAGTCTCTGTTGTTCAAACAGTTACTCGTACAGAAAGTTCATACCCAGTTTCGTACGGTACAAGGCCCAAACCGTAGAATGGGACGGAGGGTAGAATGAGACATTTGACGCAGATAGCCTGAAACCTGCTTTACTCATTTTACTATTGGATATCATTAGATCCACATAGTTGGGGAAGTGGATCTCATAATATTGTAACATAAAATTGAAAGAAGCATTTGTTGTTCAAGAGAAAAGTTAATAAAACCAGCCAGATTGATCAGCTGTTTATTTGTTGACGTCGCCATCTTGGTCCTGGGACATCGGTAGCAACGCTGTTTGTGATTGGTTCATGTTCTGAGACATCGGTTGTAACGCTGTTTGTGATTGGTTCATGTTCAGGCCGACATTTTATGTCCCAAACTTGTCTGTTGTTTACCTTAGAAACACAATTTATACTTTTGTGTATTTTAATGTCTGTATACTGGGAAGTTGCTGTGTTTGGTATTAGCACTGTTTGGTTAGACCTCTTCTGTCTGTACTATATATTTGTTTACGTGTAAGATGAAGGATATTTCCCTAAAATCATTAAAAACCGATAATTTTGTCCCAATTACTGTCTCGTCCTTGTACGAGGGACAAGAGAACTAGTGGCTACAGTAAATCCAAATTGGTGAAATTGAAAAGACCATCTTCCATAACTGAAAACAATTTTTATTTGTCAAGTTTTGCAAAATAAGGAATATTTGAGTCGGAAGGGTTTGCAAATTTGCATCCGGCTTAGTTAAGTTAGTCCCAGTGGACTATGTCTGTCTTCCTAGGTCAGAAAGGGTCACAGTTCCTGTAATAGAAATGGCCATTGATCTCATTTTTCGTAGCTTAAAAATCACAATGAGAAGTGTCCTGGCGCATTATTTTCGACCTCGGCCAAACTACCGAACTTCAGTAAAGAGTGATTTTGCAACTGAAGATTCATTGTTGTTGTGGGTGGTAATGGAGGATTCTATGTCCTGATCTTTAAAAAAAGTCTATTTTTCTCATTACAAAATTGTTATTTGACCATAAAAACTGTGCGCCATAACTTTTAATTAGGTTATTTATGTAATGCACCCTTTTAAAATAACGCCATTGGCCCCAGAAAATTGAGATCAATGACATGTTATATTATAGGAACTGTGACTCTTGCTGGGAAGGAAGCAAGAGTCAGTTATCCAGGACTAGATCTACTCTAACCATCTCCTCTCCCTCGTACCCTTTTGTAAAACAGGCATAGTTTTCAATGGGCAGCATATCTTTTATTTCTTCATTGAAGTTTAGAAAAGTTAGTCTCCACATTTCCCTGTCAAATGTTTGTTTACGTTCCGGCCTATAAATTTCGTGTGACCAAAGTCAAGTGACCAGAAAATTAAATAAAGGGGTTATAGATTATCTGCAAAATGTATACTGAAATAAATGTTACTGCAGAATTAGACATAAATTTATTCTGCACACCCACAGAATTTACATTTTAGTTCTTTTCCATGCTTTTTTGAAATATCAATTCAAAAGTTTTTGGGGGATAGTTATAAAATTTATTGTCACTTTTTCACGTAATAAACTATGCTCCATGTATGCCAACAAATGTCAGTTATTGCGGGCGATTATGTTTATTTCCGTATTATTTTCTTTTTAGTAAGTCTGAAACAGAAGTTGTGTATCATTACTGTATCAGTATAGACTTGTGGGTCGTTGGACAGTTGAGTTGCATATCTGTAGCCTGCTGCTTCTTGGAGCTAGAGCATTGTGCTAAGTTTTATCTACAATATGGCATTATTTTCAGAATATTTAAACTTTTTTAGGTTTTTTAGCATCTCCAGGACATCTTTTAAGTTTTGTGCCTTTATCCCGGTGCAGATTAATCAGGTTTTTTTCTGTGGTACTAGGGAGGCAACATGAAATTGAAAAGTACGTCGAATTTGGTGAAATTACAAATGCGTCGCTGTGTGTTGTGTGATAATAGCATGGGTACCTGTTATTCTGCGTTGAGGTATCATAGAATCCACACAATACACTGTGACATGCGTTCTTATTTTTTGCTGTGATAGTCTTCTTGAAACTGATAGACGAATTTGCAGTGTAGTCAGTTATGTCGAACTGTTCAGTTTTGATGTCGTTGACTCGTAGCCAATGTAGCCCCAGGTGACTCGCTGTTCTACTGTCTTCGAGAATAGGTTCAGAGGAGGTTGGCCGGGTAGGATCATTTGTGAATATAGCTCACAGTGACTGCCCACAGTGACTCCGTAAATTAAATAAGTGAAACCGCTCTAAATCTTTGCAGCTGTGTTCTTGGGGTATTGGGATATACTAAATTAGCAAATGAAACAATTTTTCCCCAAACTTTCCAATGCACGTTTAATAAATTTTATCGGAGACATGATGATCTATATAGTTTATTTTACGATTAAACCTGCAGAAAAAAAAAACAGCCGAAGTCAATTAAGTGATCTTCACGCTTTCAGAGGTGGCCAAACTAAGGACTCACTTAGAGTTACTTCGTGAGGAGTACGTTAAATTACAAAATCGCCATGCTGAACTTGAGAAAAGGTACCAAGTTTTGCAGGCTGGCACAGGTTCCTCAAATGAAGAAGACAGCTTTGTTAATAAACTTCTCGTGGTGGTCGCAAGTCTCTTTGATAAAGAGCAATACAGGTAAGAATTGGTTAAACAGAAAAAGGACTTTCAAGATGTGGGAGTGTCGCCAGTTATTGCCCCTTGTCTGTGCCTTTGCATATCTCATTAGATTTTGGCAGATTGCTTTTAAAATTTGCTCCAGCACTTCGCGTATACATGTTCAGTGTGTACAAAGTTGTAGCCATTTCTTCTTCTTGGAATATTGTAGGTTCTCGTTAAATTAGTACCGTTAAGGGCCAGCCAAGAAGGCAAGAATTGTGATACGAATAATCAGTACGGAAATAGATTGGCAAATACTAAATATAACGTCTTGAAACTTGTGATTCACATAAAATAACAACACAGTTTTCATGCCATTTCATTAAATTCTCCATAATGTTTCCTTCTTTCAAGTGATCTGAACATCAAGCTGAAAGAACAAACGCTGTGTGGTCACAGATTCGTACTTTCTGCCAGAAGTGACGTATGGGCGCGCGATACTGACGACGACCTTGACCTCACGGGTAAACAACGTATTAGTGAGCTATCCCGAGATCATCTCTTATGTAACACTCTTTTTATTTGGTGTATAACTTTAGTTTAAGCCCTCGGAAGACTGAAAGTGAGATTAGAAATACATGCTATTACTTTAAAGTAACAAATTTAATTTGAATATACTCAAATGGGTACTGTTAGTGAAGTAAACTGTCTGACTGGAACAGTATCGCACTTGTGAGAAATATTGATAACTTTTTAAGTACTGGTAGTTAATATTGATAAAGTATGGTCTTTTAAATCGTAATAAAACTGTTTAATTTTGTAGAATTTCCCCACGATGTCAGTTACGCCATGATGAAATGGGCCTACACGGATGAAATAGAGATTCAGCCGAGTGAAACCTTTCACCTGAATTTACTCAAAGCCGCTAAGAAGTACATGCTTACGCCACTTGCAGACAGGTTAAAAATTTATATGACGATAATACGTGGAGTGGTGTGTAGATGGAAAGATGGGCGACTGATCCGGAAGTAGATGTGATAAACTGAGCTGCATTTCTGGTACTATCAAAGTCATACCATTCACTTTTAGCCATACTGTAGGAGAAGAAATTTTCGTGAGGAATTTGTTTTCGCTATTTACGTGAGGCGCGTTCATTCGCAAAAATTTAGTCCCAAAATTAAGATATAAAGTTGGAAAGATGTACAGTTATACTAGTATGTACCACCTTTATGCATGTTTGTGCATGTCTAACGAGTAGCATTTGCTAGACACCTATTCTGTTTTAATCTGACTGGGCGACAAGGGTGCACGTAGTGAACATAAAAGACTTGTGGTCCATCTGGATTGTCAGTCCCCCGCCGCCGCGTGGCGCGGCTGGTGGGACTATAGTTTTCGGGTCTGTCTGGTTGTCGACACTTTTTTTGTTAACACACTCAAGCGTACATTTCTTGATGGAGTGGCGAAATATTTTACATACATACATTTGTAAAACAGGAGTGTTCGCCTTGCAGGTGTGAGCAGGCCTTGATGTCGTCTGTTACCATGAAGAACTGCATCCGGTATTATCAGACGGCGGAAGAAATCTCAGCAAATGCTCTCAAGGATCATTGTTCACAGATCATCTCCTCCCACTGGGTGCGTGTCTCTCATATCAGTTCTTGGTCGACATAATTGGCTCACACCTTTATTCCATATTTTTTTATTTTAGAGTGGTTCCATGTAGAAGTCAGTTTCTCATTTTATCGCCCCTCCCCCCCCCCCCCCCACCCCCAAAAAAAGGAGGGAGTGATGGCAAATAAAAATAGTTGAAAGCTCTTGAATAATCCAGACTAAGCGTGTTCGCTGTTGGGCAAAGCGTTCAAATGTGTTATTGGTTTGATATTGTAAACAGGAAGATTTTACAAGCGAAGACTTTGAAACGATGCCCGCAGCTTTGGCGTACAAGATGTTCAAATCGAAAACTCAGTACCCTCTGCATACAGCGATAAGGACAAACAGAGAAGATATCTTGTTTCTGTATCTGGTAGAGAACGATTCGCAGGTACCGATAAGGCCTTCGTAGATAACAGCGGATTGTTTGTTTTAGCGACTATTTTTAGCAACAAATATTATATAGAGGTGTTTATATATAGACGCATTTTCTAGAGGGAGATAAATTTCATAATGGAATCGAGACATTTTTTTTTAAAAAGTGGTCACTAATTAAAAGATTGTTTACTAAATAGAGGTGTTCAGGAACGGAGAATTAATGTAATGTAGCGCAAGGTGACTCGGTGTTTATCGACTCGTTTTCAGTTACCTGGAAAATTGAACGAAATGGACAACAAGGGGGAATTGCCACTGGATTTAGCGTTAAAAAATCAGTTTGAAGGTATCGCGCAAACTCTCGTAAAACACCGCGTGGACGTGAATAAGTGTGATGAGCATGGCGTGTGTCTGTTGCACAAGGCTATACGCCGAGGTATGTTATATCACGACTTTTTGCTGTATTTTTCTAACCCCACACTTAGTTCTACTACGAGATACCTAAATTTTGTTATATCCTATAGAAACTGGTGACATGCGATGCAAGAAAGATAACGGTTGAAGATAACGGGAAGATTACTATATCCGATTTTGGGAAAAGGTTGGCGATAACTAAATCCTCTATATAAACAAAATTGAGATAAGTGGAGACCAGAGTTGCTGTTGTTCGCCGTGTTGTGTGCGTTGTGCTTCCTTTGTGTAAACTCAACCAATCACGTGACTTCGATTACGGTAGACCCACTTGCACCTGCTCTTGTTGTGTTACAGCAACTAGCATTTGAACTTTCCACAATATTTCCTGTTTGAGTAAAAAACAATGTGTGTTTTTATCGGATGTAGACTGAGTTTTTACTGATAAAAATAAAACGGAACAATTTTTTTTTAGATTTAAAAGGGAAAGACTGAACAGTTTTATTTAGTACATTTTCCGGTTTCAATATTAAAGAATGAATAAAATGGTAGTTTTGTGAGAAAAGTGAGAATGATTTGCTGGATGAACCACTCTACACTCCGTGCCGTGTGGCTGACATCGTAAGACTTCTGTGTCAGTATTCGCTAATACTGTTAATAACGAAAGGAGCAGTACTAACTACCTCCCCTCCCCCCTCCTCCTCCAGCCTCTCCTTGCCCTTCTGCTGTCCCATTCGAGGCATGGAAACCAGTCCCCTATTGAACATAAATTCCTTTACGATATAAGCGGATTACGTCTGAGCGGAGACACAGTGGAAGATATAGTCTGGAAACGTGGTTGGGCCATTTCGAACTGCTGCCAGCAAGCATGCAAAAAGTATACCACCTTTTAGGTAATGGGTTCTGTATGTATCTCCCAGGGGATGAGTTTGCGGCAACATTCCTGATTAAAAATAGCTGCAGTGTGGATACGACACTGCCGGAAAGCCTGCAAACGCCCTTGCATCTCGTGGCCAGTTACGATCCTGACGTCACGGAAAAATGTGTGCTGGAAGGCATGACGAATATAGCCAAGTTGTTGCTACAGAACGGGGCCAGTGCTAATGTACTTGATTCCCAGGAAAAGCAAGTATTTAGTTGATTTTTTTTCAGTACAGCATGAAAAGTCAAAAGACAAATAAAAAAGTCACAATATAAAAAAGTGGGAAAAAAAAAAAAAAAAACAAAAAACAAGTGAGTATTAATCAGTGATCGTTTTATATAAAAAAATATAAAGAAAAAAAAGTGGACGTTGTTTTTAAGCATTGAAGTTGTAATTGGGAGCTTTTTGTGAGGTATGACTTCTTGTGTTTTCTTGTGGTTAACGTGTTTTTTTATTGCGCAGTTCTGCTCTGCACGTATCCGTACTGCGTAACAACGAGCTGGTACTTGGGGTACTGCTGCAGCACCCCGAACTTGACCTTGAGCTGGTCAATGGCGACGGGCACACAGTACTCGCCCTGGCGCTACAAAAAGAACCTATGAACGGTTGCTATGGTGATGATAGTTTTGCGGCCCGACTTTTGAAACGAGGTTGTTCGACAGATAATATCAGCCAGCCGTCAGGTACGACTGGTTTATAGAATTCTGTGGCTTAAGCCACATCATTTGACGAGATTAAGTTTGCAAGTGAAATGTTTCTTTTGTACTATTGTGCAATGCAAAAGAGGACGCAAAAAAAACTGCAAGCTCCTGTATTTTTAATTGTTCTGTAATTTGAGTTTCAAATTCATTTGAAGTACGACTTAATTAAAGTTTAAAATTAGGAAAAAAGAAATTTCAGTTTTAATTTTCTTTATCTTTATTTATTTTAACTTTTTTATCTGGCATTATTATTATTTTTGGTAGGGGACACATTGTTGCATAAAGTGATACGCCTTGGAAACGAAGTAGCTGCGCTTTTTCTGGTAGAAAATGGGTGCAACACGAAACTTACTAATACGAAGGTATGTATATTTCCAGTACAAGGTACCCAAGTTAGATAGATAAAATACTGGGCAGTATTGTTGGATAAAGAAAGTAAAATGTAGCTACAGTAATTTCGCCCAATTTTTATGATGTTTTTGTACATATTAAATTAAAAGCAATTTTTGGTGCTGTTGAACAGGGAGAAACGGCCCTGCACGTTGCGTGTATGCAAGGGCAGTCGAAATTAGCAAAGGCACTGTTGAACAAAGGCGCAAATCCCAACGCTCAAACGTCGATGCCGCTGAACGAAAGTAGTTCCGTCTACAAGCAAACGCCGCTACACATAGCAATTGCGAATACGCACCGGGATGTCATTCAAGTGTTTTTAGATTTTAAAGGTCAGTCTTAACTTCCTATAGACCAACTGCAGACCAGGCTGCCCATTATAACATTGTTAAGAAACATCAGTAAATAATAGCAGACAGATGTAGGATGCCTAAACTCCCCGAAAAAAATGACGAAACATGAATGTTAGTAATTTATCACATTTTCTTTTAGATGACCGTGGTAGTAGTATAGTTTTCTCATTCCTCTTCTTACTTAAAAAAATAATAAATGAAAATATAAAAAGCACCTTCCAGGTGTATTCTTTTACAGGACCGGAACACTGGAAAGGAAAAACGGTCTCCGTATTTTTGTGCCCCTCTGGTCAAGAGGGGAGTTGGGGTGACGGGGTGAGGAGGGAGAATGCCTTTAACTTGAGCGACCTGTCTGTCCATAAGCGTGTCTAACAGTCAATGCGTCACGCTTTTCTTTCGAACACGATTCCGGCAAAATGTTTTGCTTACATTATCGAAGTCGCGGTATATCGCGCAAACCTATCGTTGTGTTGCAGCGGAAGTGACAAGGGGCGGGGACAATATGCTCATCATACCCAACTTCACCCTGAAGGACTCGGAAGACCAGAGCGCGCTGGCGCTCGCCATCTGGCAGAGATTCCACACCATAGCCATCCAGCTTATGCAAGGTTCGTTACGCATTGGGCAGGCCGAATGGCCGTTTTCCTCCTCTTTAAATTAATTGTTCAATACAGTTTACACTCGGTGAAACTTTCATCTGGTTAAATAATGTTTTAAGTGATTACCTACTAGTTGTGAATTTGTTGATTTAAGCCTATTCATTGTGTGTTATGCACGCACACTCGGATATTAGTTATGACAGGGTGGCCACCGACCCTGGAAATCAGGGAATTCAGGGAAAAATGAATCAACATTTTCCAGTCAGGAAAACTCAGGGATTTTTGGGAATTTGGGTATTTCCACGTAAATTTTTCTTCTGCAAAATTGGATGGGTTTAGTAAGAATTTGTTGAACGTTGCCTTTTGCTAAGTGTTTAAGAGAAATAGTGGGATACGGAGTCGATGACTATTGTTTTCGAACCAGATCATTCAAGTTTTAGAATTCTGAAAACCTGCGCTGTCAAAAGTATCCCCCGTGAAACGGAGGGATATAGTTTTGAACTTTTCGGTCTGTCCGTCTGTCCGTCTGTCACGCTTCAGTCTCACGCGCCTACAGGCCACATTAATAGACGGATTCGTTTCAAATTTTGTACACGGCTTCTCTGGAACCTTCCGCAGTGCAGTGAGCAAGAATTTTCCGGATCGGCCAAAAATTGACAAAATGGCGGACATTTGAAATTTGGCACTGGACTTAGCGTATATACGGCAGTCTCACGCGTCTACAGGCCACATTAATAGACGGATTAGTTTCAGATTTTGTACACGGCTTCTCTGGAACGTTCCGCAGTGCAGTGACCAAGAATTTTCCGAATCGGCCAAAAATTGACGAAATGGCGGACATTTGAAAATTGGCACTGGACTTTATATATACGGCAGTCTCACGCGTCTTCAAGCCACATTAATAGACAAATTCGTATCAAATTTTGTACACGGCTTCTCTGGAACCTTCCGCAGTGCAGTGAGCAAGAATTTTCCGGATCGGCCAACAATTGACAAAATGGCGGACTTTTGAAAATCGGCACTGGACTTAGCGTATATACGGCAGTCTCACGCGTCTTCAGGCCACATTAATAGACGGATTCGTTTCAAATTTTGTACACGGCTTCTCTGGAACCTTCCGCAGTGCAGTGACCAAGAATTTTCCGGATCGACCAAAAATTGACGAAATGGCGGACATTTGAAAATTGGCACTGGACTTTATATATACGGCAGTCTCACGCGTCTACAGGCCACATTAATGAATGGATTCGTTTCAAATTCTGCACACGGGCTCCCTGGCACCTTCCGCAGTGCAGTGATCAAGCATTTTCCGGATGGGACTTGACAAAATGGCGAATTTTTCAAAATCGGCGCTGTACTTAGCGTACCTACGACAGTCTCACGCGAATACTGGTTAATGGATTGATCCGTCTAAATGTTAGACACTACGTCGACTTACATCCTTCCACTTGTAAATTTTTTTTTGCGTAGTCAACACGCAACAGCCTTACACAAACCATATCCCCCACGGGGGATAGACGTACTCTTCGAGACGTAGTCAAGTTCATTGTATGGAAAACCTCTGGAAAAACTCAGGGAATTTCATTTCGGATTTCAGGTGGCCACCTGTTATGACCATTCGACAACAGACGAGCGAGGACGCTTCAAAATTTTTGGCTAATAAATTGTACTCTCTATGTCATCAACAGGTGGCGCTAGTGTGAATGACGTCAACAGTGAAGGGCTTAGTTTGCTTCATCAAGCTATCATGAAACAAGACAGCCAATCAGCGTTGTTCTTGATCCAACATGGCGCCGATGTTAACAAGAAGTGAGTTGAATAATACAACCAAATAATAATAATAATAATAATAATAATAATAATAATAATAATAATAATAATAAGTAAAAATCAGAGGGTGAATTTCTCAACGTAAGTTAAGACGTGATTTCCCCAAGCCTAACAGGAAGGCAGGGCCAGAGGCAGGTTAAGAAGTTCAGCTAGAAAATGTGTAATTACAGACGAAATGCAGAATACTTTTTCTTCAAGGAAGTGTAAAAAAAGAGAAGAAAATGCATTTAATTATCAACGGATCAGAAAATGCACTCGAGAAAAATTCTGTTGGTCAAGTAATGGTTCGCAAATTTTTTATGTCGGGGGACCTCTTCCCAGCCTTGTCTGAAAATTCCTGTTCAGAAACACCCAGTACATATTATCTGTTGTATTTGTTTCACTGATTTGTTGCGAGAGTGGTTGCAAGAGTGGTTATCTTGTTTGTGGTGATATCGATTAACTTGAGTTGAGATAAGGTCATGAAAGGTTTGTGTGTCTATGGTGACTACTGCTTAAATTGAGCTGAGATAAGGCTATGAACTTCTTGTGTGTCTACTGCCTAAATTGAGCTGAGGTAAGGCTGTGAAAGGATTGTGTGTCTGTGGTGACTGCTGCTTAAATTAAGCTGCGATAAGGTCATGACAGTCTTGTGTGTCTGTGGTGACCTCTGCCTAAATGAAATGAAAGGCTTTTGTGTTTATGGTGACCTCTACTTAAATGAAATGAAAGGCTTTTGTGTTTATGGTGACCTCTACTTAAATGAAATGAAAGGCTTGTGTGTTTATGGTGACCTCTGCTTAAATGAAATGAAAGGCTTGTGTGTTTCTGGTGACCTCTGCTTAAATGAAATGAAAGGCTTGTGTGTTTCTGGTGACCTCTGCTTAATTGAAATGAAAGGCTTGTGTGTGGTGACTACTGCTTGCCCACTGGCAGGACGCGAGGTCACCGCACTCCCATTCAGCTAGCCGTGAAGGAGGGGCTGAGCCAGGTGGTGGACAGCTTGTGTAACAGAGGCGCCGACATCAATGTCCTCGACAAAAACGACGGCGACTGCCCGCTCTGGCAGGCTCTAGACTCGGGCCAGCACGAGATAGCGTCAGTACTGGTGAGAGAATCTTTGCTGTTGATGTTGTGGGAACTGGACACTTCGCACCTTTGGCATTTCGTACCCTTTTTTTTTTTTTTTTAGTCACTTCGTACCCTTGTGAAAGGCACTTCGTACTGTTTTTATGTATATGTGAATTTAATTCAGAATTAACTGTGTTTTTGTTGTTAATGGGCTAGTGCATAAGAAAAGCGAGAAAGGTTTTGAGAGAGGAGAAAAAACGAAAAAGGTCAAGAAAACATGAAATGTTCTAATATCTTGTTCAAAACCCCAGAAGAATTTTTTTAAATATCGTGTGAATTAATTAGTAATTTTTTAAATATGCAAAACTGTTTGCTTGAAGGGGGCGGTGGTGGTGGGGTGTGTTGCGTTAATCTGATTTCTCTCTCCGTTGACGTCATGGCGGATAGGTGCAGCATGGCTGTGACACGGACATGTGGGGAGCCGGGCCGAGGGGTGTCAACAGACACTGCTGCATAAAGCCATAGACGAAAACAATGAAAGCAGCGCTTGTTTTCTGATCAGAAGGTGAGGCCTTTCATCCCGTCGTTCAGTTGTTGGGCCACACCCTTGCATTGTAAGATACCTGATCACATGACGTTTGACTGAAAAAATCCCTTCTGAACAAACTGCCAACTCACTATATTCTGGGCGCTGTGTGTACCACTAAATGCGTTATATCCAGAGGAGTAAAGGAATAGATATTAAAACAAATATTTCCTTACGTAGTTTGTAAAAAACCCTTCACTCACAACTCTTAGGCTGGTCGTCGTCCTGGCTGCCTAACTCGAAATCCACTCGTCCGTGTGTGCGCGTTTTTTTGTTTGTTTTTTTTTTTTTTTTTTTTTTTTTTTTTTTTTTTTTTTTGTTTTTGTTGTTTTTTTTTTTTTTTGTTTTTTGACGTTTAACCAAATTCTTTGTTTAGTTTGTGCGATGTAAACAGCACGCGTCGCGTGGGGCCGCGCGGGGAGGGCGCGGACGTGGTAGCGGACGGCCAGACGCCGCTGCACATGTGCTGTGCCTGGGGACTGCAGACAGCCGCGCAGTGCTTGCTGGAACACAATGCTAACGTCAATGTGCAGGTGAGGTGGCCGTCTTCGGTGGGAGGAGGGGGTGGGGGGGCGGGGGGTGACAGAGGAGGGATGAGGGCTGCAGACAGCCGTGCAGTGCTTGCTGGAACACGATGCTAACGTCAATGTGCAGGTGAGGTGACCGCCTTCGGTGGGAGAAGGGGATGGGGGGACGGGGGGGGGGGGTGACAGAGGAGGATGAGGGCTGCAGACGGCCGTGCAGTGCTTGCTGGAACACGATGCTAACGTCAATGTGCAGGTGAGGTGACCGTCTTCGGTGGGAGAAGGGGATGGGGGACGGGGGGGGGGGGGTGACAGAGGAGGGATGAGGGCTGCAGACGGCCGTGCAGTGCTTGCTGGAACACAATGCTAACGTCAATGTGCAGGTGAGGTGACCGTCTTCGGTGGGAGAAGGGGATGGGGGGACGGGGGGGGGGGGTGACAGAGGAGGGATGAGGGCTGCAGACGGCCGTGCAGTGCTTGCTGGAACACAATGCTAACGTCAATGTGCAGGTGAGGTGACCGCCTTCGGTGGGAGAAGGGGATGGGGGGGACGGGGGGGGGGGGGTGACAGAGGAGGGATGAGGGCTGCAGACGGCCGTGCAGTGCTTGCTGGAACACGATGCTAACGTCAATGTGCAGGTGAGGTGACCGTCTTCGGGTGGGAGAAGGGGATGGGGGGACGGGGGGGGGGGTGACAGAGGAGGGATGAGGGCTGCAGACAGCCGTGCAGTGCTTGCTGGAACACAATGCTAACGTCAATGTGCAGGCGAGGTGGCCTTCTTCGGTGGGAGGGGAAGGAGGATGGGGGGGCGGCGGACGGGTGTGACAGAGGAGGGATGAGGGGCGACAGACCCCCGAGCAGTGCTTGCTGGAACACAATGCTAACGTCAATGTGCAGGTGAGGTGGCCGTCTTCGGTGGGAGAAGGGGATGGGGGGGGGGGGGGGCGGGGCGGGGGGTGACAGAGGAGGGATGAGGGCTGCAGACGGCCGTGCAGTGCTTGCTGGAACACAATGCTAACGTCAATGTGCAGGTGAGGTGACCGCCTTCGGTGGGAGAAGGGGATGGGGGGACGGGGGGGGGGGGGTGACAGAGGAGGGATGAGGGCTGCAGACGGCCGTGCAGTGCTTGCTGGAACACGATGCTAACGTCAATGTGCAGGTGAGGTGACCGCCTTCGGTGGGAGAAGGGGATGGGGGGACGGGGGGGAGGGGTGACAGAGGAGGGATGAGGGCTGCAGAACAGGCCGTGCAGTGCTTGCTGGAACACGATGCTAACGTCAATGTGCAGGTGAGGTGACCGCCTTCGGTGGGAGGGAGGGGGGTGGGGGGGGACGGGGGGGGTGGCAGAGGAGGGATGGGGGCTGCAGACAGCCGTGCAGTGCTTGCTGGAACACGATGCTAACGTCAATGTGCAGGTGAGGTGACCGCCTTCGGTTGGAGAAGGGGATGGGGGGGACCGGGGGGGGGTGACAGAGGAGGGATGAGGGCTGCAGACGGCCGTGCAGTGCTTGCTGGAACACGATGCTAACGTCAATGTGCAGGTGAGGTGACCGCCTTCGGTGGGAGAACGGGATGGGGGGACGGGGGGGGGGGTAGACAGAGGAGGGATGAGGGCTGCAGACGGCCGTGCAGTGCTTGCTGGAACACGATGCTAACCGTCAATGTGCAGGTGAGATGGCCGTCTTTCGGTGGGAGGGGAAGGAGGGTGGGGGAGGGGTTGGTCTGTGACAGATGAGAGATGAGGCTACAGTGCAGTACCTGCTGGAGCGCAATGAGGTGGCCATCTTCGTTTGGAGGGGTGGGGTGGGGGCTGTGTGACAAAGGAAAGATGAGGGCTACGGACGGCCGAACAGTGCTTACTGGAACACAACGTCAATGTGCGGGTGAGGTAACTGCTCTGCCGGGAAGATGAGGGGGAGAGGGGTGATGGGAAAGGGCGGTGAGGGCTGCAGAATGGCTTCCAGCGCTTGCTGGAGCATACTGTTAATGTGTAGTTAAATTATATATCTTTGGGAGGGGTTGAGGTTATGTTATTGGGGGGGGATGTTAATGTGATGGGGGTAATTTTAATGTGCTCTGCAAGAGAGAGGAGGCTGTCTTGGAAGGCTTGCCAGATTTATTTCTACATATCTACATACATATTTCAACTACGATCTGAACAAAGTGTTGACGTTTTTATAAGAAAGCTCAAAACGTTTGTATATGCTAAATCATACGCCTAGACGTTCAACTGTGTTTTTAGTATCAACTGTTATGCGCCTGGGTAGTTCTACTTACAGAGCGCCATATAAATACTGATATTGATTGATTGATTGATATTTTCAACGAAAACGATATCACATTGGAATACTGTGAAGATTACTAACTTATTAACAGAATTGTGGTTCACTGTATGAGTTAATCCCAACCATAACATTTAACAGTACATGTTGGGTTGCGTGGTCTGCGTTCTGTAGGACGCCGATTGGCAAGACCCCGCTTCACATCGCCATAGAAAACCAACACCACGGCATCATTACCCTGCTGCTCGCCAATGAAACCATTGACCTTATGACCTTTGACCGGCACGGCACGAGCCCATTCGCTGCTGCCATGGTGACGAAAAATAACAAGGCTGCCCAAGCGATACTGGACAGAGCTCCACAGTGCGCCGAACAGGTGATATGACGTCACAGTAACTGAGCCTTACACGTGTGCTAGCCTCGAATAAAAACACCGTCTTTCGTGTCGAATGTCCAAGAAGTTTGTCGAGAGCGGTATCTGTTGGAAAAAATTGGACTCTACAACGTCGAAAAGAGACCATATTGCTTAATTGCTTAGTTTAGTCACTGTCAAAGTGTAAACAGTATAAATTACAAAACCCAACAATATATTCTTGAAGTAAGGTTTGATTAAAAAGGGTTGTTGAAGAAGAAATTAACTGTTATTTATGGGTGGAAAGGAAATATATTGCCATTGAAATAATAAATAATAATAATTTATGTTGTTTGCAGCTTTTGAAAATTGTATTTGCACATTTAAGTCCTGTTTCGATTGATGTTCACGCAGAATCCGAAGTTTTCACGTGTTTTTGTCTGTTTCGACTGTCGCAGTATCCGAAAGGCAAGAACTTTCTGCACACGGCCATTTTGAAGAATGACCTGGAGTCCGTCTTGTTCCTGCTCTCGGTGCACGTGGATGTGAACTCGCGAACACGTGACTCGAGCCAGAGGACGCCGCTTCACCTCGTCGCCCAAGTGGGCAATGACATGATGTGCAGGAATCTGGTATGGCTCCCAGCCTCCCCATTCCCCCTCCCGCTCCTCCCCACACCCGCTCCTCCCCACTCCCCCTCCCCTTCTTCACCACACCCACTCCCCCTCCTTCCCACACCCCTCCTCCCCACACCCCCTTC